>CAUYSK010026473.1:0-119068 GCA_963575035.1 Avahi laniger | reverse complement strand
ATTGGCTACATTTATCATAGGTGCAAAGTACAGGGGCTCTGACATCAGAAGCATTGACCTTCACTAGCCCTGTGAACTTGGGCAAGTCACTTGACCTTCTCTAGCCCCAATTTCCTCAAAATACCTTACCTTATATGGTTGCTGGAAAGATTAAATAAGATAATGCATGTAAAATCACACTGTCTGATTGTTGTTCAATAAGCATACTCTTTTCTATGTTGAATTCATCTATTTATTTTTTAACTGCTTTTCTAAAATATATAGAGTAGTCCCTCTTTATCCACAAGGGATACGTTCCAAGACCCCCAATGGATGTCTGAAACCTCGTATAGCACCAAACCCTATGTATGGTACATTTTTCTTATACATACCTTTTATAAAGTTTAGTTTATAAATTAGGCATAGTAAGAGATTAACAGCAACAACTAATAATAAAATAGAACAATTATATGATAGCAAAAGTTATGTGAATATAGTCTCTCTTTCTCAAAATATTTTATTGTACTGTGCTCACTTATTTTCAGATCTTGGTTGACCACAGGTAACTGAAACCAGGAAAAGCAAAACTGAAGCTAAGGGGGAACGACTGTAAATTATTGGCATTCTAATTGCTATTTAAATGTTTACTTTCAAAGCTGGAATAAGATAATAGAAATAAAGTCACATTTTTTCCTAATGTTCAGAAATTTTTATTGGGATAAAATATAGAGAATGGTACTAGACCTGAAGACAAAGAAATACAAATCCATGCCAATTGCATGCAAGTGGAATTGATATTTCTAGACCTGTAATATAAGCTGGTACACATATCCAATTCCAATATTGTTAAATGATTTATAACATATGGCCAAACACACAGATAATTTTGGATCTTTAAACAGAGACTGAATTTTGTATACCCAGCTGCCTCTGTAGAACCACTGGACACAACATTTTAGTCATTCACATGAACAAGACAAAAGACAAAACATTCAACTTTCCTGAACTGGGATATGAATGAGAGTGACTTTAATAGAACTTTACCCATCAAGAGTGAGAGACAATAGCTGAGAGTTGTAGAAAATAATTTTTAAATATGGAATTTGAATCTCTGCTTTTTCAGTTTTTGGCCATGTGACAGTGGAAAAATATTGAGTATCCCTGGGCCTTAGTTTCCCATTTGTAAAGCGGAAGTGACAATAACTATCTTTTAGGATTACAATGGGGGAATACAGCAATGTATGTTGAGCATTTGACACAATGGCATACATTTTGTGTTTACAGAATGGAAAAATGCAACTGTGTAGATCTTAGATAGTAGAGATTTTAGTAAATCTTTTATTTTTATTTTTTGTAAACTTGAGTTTCATATAAGATATTATCATCCTTTGGAATAAACTTTTTATGGTAAAATTTCATTACATATGTAAATCTGAGTCATTTTTTTTCCTACCTCTCATCACGATTAGTGCTTTGCCAAGTCACTAATTACTGAATTAGCAAAAACAGCTGGTTTAAATCAAATCATCGGTGGAAGTTAAGGTGAGGAATAGCAATGTCAGAGCAGCATTGATTTGAACAACAGACAAGCGTGTGCCACGTTTAACCTTCAAGCTCAGATCATATCGTTAGGAAATCCACCACTGATGCTAATTGGGAAGAGGAGAAAATCAAATAATCCATTTGCTGAGTGGAAAACAAGTAGATCAGCATTATTGGGCAAGACCCTCTTCAAATAAATTGTGTAACACAATTTAGAGTCTCTGAAGCCAAAAGCTCAAGGTCTTTAAGAGGTGAGTGATTACTCTCAAACAATCGAACGGGGCTGGTACCCAGCAACCATGGAGCCTCTCCTGCTTGTCAGGCCTGTCCCTGTGTGCTTCTAGCTTCTCTGCATGTCTGATCCCGAGAGATGCTAGGGTAATGGCGGGCTTGTCATTTTAATGCCTATGGAGAAGAAAGATACTTTTTCATCTAGTTCATAGAGATATAGGAGGAAGGCTAGCAGGCAATTAATATCTTAAATGATCAAAGATCTGGTTAATTTTTAATGTTCTGTCTCAAGGACCTCTGTTTCTTCTCTCATTTATCCTTGGATTGAAGAAGTTTTTCTCTCCAAATTCTGATGAGACGAAATAAATGACAATCATGGCATTTAGCAGAATGCTGGGAAAGTAGATCAAAAAGACAATAACATATCCAGGGGCGATCCTAATGACAATGCCCCAAGAATATGCTGATATGATCAGAGATAGGCAGTTGACAGGTGAATTCAGGGCTCCGTGCTGGAGACTACATCAATTGGTTAGAGATACACTCTGAAATTTCTGCTATGATGTAGACTCCTGAGTAAGATGTATGCATCTGGAGTACAGAGTTTGTGATGATTAATTTATGTGTCAACGTGACTAGACCATAGGATATCCAGACATTCTATCAAGCACTATTCTGGGTGTGTTTGCGAGGCTGTTTCTGAATGAGGTTAACATCTTAATTAATGGATTGAGTAAAGAAGATTGCCCTCTCTGCTGTTGGTGGGCCTCATCTAGTCAGTTGAGGGTCTTAACAGAACAAAAGCCTGATCCTACAATAAGGGGGGGCTCCTTCTCCTTGACTGCTTGAGCTCGGACATTGGTCTTTTACTGCATTCAGACTCAGTTAAAACATTGGCTTTTCTTGGATCTTCAGCCTGGCAGCTTTCAGACTGGGACTCATACCATTGGCTCTCTCGGTTCTCTGGCCTTTGATCCCAAACAGGAACTACATCACTGGCTCTCTTCTGTGTCTCCATCTTGTTGACTGTAGATCTTGGGACTTGTTAGCCACTATATTCAATTGGCAAATTCCTCATAATAAAATCTCTTTATATATAGACAGGTGTAGATATATAGATGTAGAAATATAAATATCTTTATTGGTTCTTCTTCTCTGGAGAGCCCTAACACAATGTGCCTCCCAGAATTACTCATATAAAAGGCAATTCTAAAATAAGACCAAGATCATTTTTTGCCATGTCGTCCTTTCTTCACACCATGGTGGGTTATACCTATGCATCTCATAATCTTCCTAGTTACTGTGTGACATAGCTGTTACTGTAACGGGCAGATGAGGAGACTGGAAATCCAAGGGGCTGCTCACCTTCCCAGAGCCACATCAGTATTAAGCAAGAGTCAAGATTCAAATCCTTGGCCAGTAATTGTATTTTGCTGCCCCCAACATCAATTGTTAGCCCACAAATAGCCCTCTGCCTTCTCTTTCCTATTCCATCCACCATTTCTTTCTTTTTCAAAAAGCAAACATAATCATATTTGTAACTATTCTTGAATTTTTTTTAACTTTCAGTAATCACTCCTCTCCCACTCCTTCCCCTAAGTACTTTCAACAGTACTGAGCTCTGTAAATGATGCCATTGTAGAGGATGCTGTGATATTTCACCCATATCCTTCTTCAAGACTGAAGGACTTATTTTCCTTACTGCAGGGAAGGCAGCTTCTCACAGACAGTGCTCAGTGTCTTCACTTTTCAAGAATTGACTTGACTGAGTGGAATTAACTGCTCAAGGTTGTGCCTTCCTCTCATGGTAGCCTGTGTAGAATAACTGATCCACATAAAGGTATAAGGGTCTGAGCACTTTGTCCCAGCTCAGGGCAATTTCGAAGCACCCGGCCAGCTTCAGAACCCTGAGTGGAGTAAGTGAATCCTTGATCGAGACTTCTCTGCAGCCCAGCTTCTTTCTCCTTCCAACTGGCTTCTGTCCCTTCCCTCGGTATCAAGCCCAAGAGCACATCCTAGTGAACCTCCTACTGTGATTTCTATCTCAGAGTCTGTTTCCCAGGGAACTCAACCTGCAAGAGTCATGGTGACATGAATTGGTCAAAAAGACAAGCTTGGGGATGCCTCAGTTTAACATCTGTATAGAACATACATGTTTGATGCAGACATTGAGAATGCTGAGGGAAGAGAAAGCAAGTGAAGAGTACAGAGGAAGATTTGTTTGTTGATAGACCTCTGTAGCAAGTGTTTGGGAATTAGGTAATTACTATTTCTACACACTCAGGATTTTTCTTTACGTTAGAATGTTTAATTTCTGAAATAATTCTGCAGAGTAGTTATAAATCTACTTATATTACAGACAGACAGAGACTTAGGGAAAAGACATTTCTAAGTTAGACATTGGTCATGCCATGCATATTATAAAATTGACCCCCTCAACCGAAACCTCACTTTGAGTTATACACAGATAATGAAAGGGGAAAATTCAGATATTGGTTAGACTTCCATCATAGGTTTTGGCTACCGTTTTGTGCGTCTGCATCCTTGGTCAATATATAAACCAGGAGATGATGTGGGAAATGAAGATGGTAGAGAAAACATCTATTATTCAATGAGCAGGGGCTTGAGACAAACAAGGAGTCCCTTTTGTTTATTTTCTAGAGCAACTTACTGTAATCTCTTTGAGGTTGCAAAACAGATTTTTGTTTTGTTTATATCTTTTTACAAAAACTCACTTACTAAGGCAAAGGCCAGACTGGTGATCCAATTCTGCACACTAAAAAAAAAACAATTTTTTTTTTTAAAAAGGCAGATTGGGATGTGTGTGTGTGTGTGTGTGTGTGTGTGTGTGTGTTTGTGTGTGCGTGCATGCATGCTTGTATGCACATGTGCATAAACGCTTGTGCAGTTTGGCAAACATGCTCATACACTTGTCAGAGCGGCACGGTTTTGGTAAGCATGTCAGGCCTTAGGCACCACTGCGGGCAGTCAATGTGCTGTGGACACAAGGTGAAAAGGACAGAATCTGTTCCTAAACTCAATGCTACGGGGAAGACACTGACTTTCCCCACCCCCTAGTCTCTGCAGAAAAATGTCTCAACTGCTCTATTGAAAATATTTGCAGATTGCTGTGGAATGATTAAATCTAATTCAGACACTTGAAAAGGCACTAGTAAGAGGAAAACATTTAAATTGGATCTTCAGAGATGAGAAGGAGTTTTCCAGATGAAGAATAAAGTGAAGACCATTTTAGAGGGAAAAAAATAGTGAAAGACGCCCACAGAAGGGTCTGGCTCTGACTGTGAAACGCCATTTCTAATCCAAGGAGCTGAGTTCTAGGCTGAAGCAACACGGTTTTCTCAAAAGAAATCCTCCTTCATCCATCTCACCCAAGACCTGGCATGATCAGATCTTGTTTTAGAGCGACAGTTCTAGCAACGCAATGGGGGAGAAGTTATGCATTGGGGATGATGGAGAAAAGGAATCACAGAGTCAGCGAAGAGTTTCAATTCACCGTCCTTGGCTTTATGTTTTCCTAACACAACTCAAGTCTGCATGGTGACAGTGGAGGAAAAATTACAATAGCAACTTTCAGAGGCTGAAACAATCAAATCCTTGTGCTATCCAAAACTGAGATAGTTATCTGCTTATATTCTCCATATATGTTTAACATCAAAACTTGGTGGTCTTTTATGGTAGTCGCAGATAAGTATGCTAGAATTTGAACACGCTGGTACATCTACCCTTCACATAACCATTTAGCTTTGGTAGCGGTGGAATATCAGGATCGGAATAGTCCCAGTTCTTTCTGTAGCACGTCTGACAAGTGTATTGTGCTGAGATGCAATGAGGGCTCCTCTTTATTTCTCCAGGAAGCCCATTTATTCACAGAACTCCAACTGTTAGAGGTCTCTTTCCCACACGGAACCACAACCTTTCAACACAGAGTTTCTAGCTCTACACCTTGGAGACAAAGAGTTCAGAGGAATTACAGACTCTCACATGGTAGCACTTGGACTACTTTTGTCCTTGGCTTTCTTCTTTGTCTGTTCTTGCTCTTCAGCTGTATTCACACTCAAGACCTTGCACCCCATACTACACTGATGACTACCAATCCAAAGCTCTAGCCTGCATCTCTTCCTGATCTCCTTCCTGTTATATCCGATTATCCTCTGAATACTTCCACTTGAATGTCTTCCACATAAATTCCAAATGTCCAAAAGGGGGTTGCTTTTTCCCCTCCCTCAAGCTACTCTTTCACCTCCTTGTCTTATCTCCGTAGCTGGTGACCCAGTCATTATCTGCCGGGTCACCCAATCTACAAATTTAGCGTATATCATGGATGGATGAATTTAATGTGCATAAAAATCACTTGGGTAGAGATAATTTTTAAAATGTTAATTCTGATTTAGTCGCTTTGGGTTTGGAGAGTCTGCGTCTCTAACAACTTTCCAGATGATGCCCATGCTGCTGGACATTGGACCATAGTTCGAGTAGGAAGGTCCACCTAAACTTATCCTTGTATTTTAGCTGTACATAGATCATAGTATCTTGATGAAGAAAATACCCACTTTGGAATTAGACAGCTCTGAATTTAAATAATGGATTCGATCAAAAATAGTAACATGTTCATGAACAAACAATTTAACCTTTGTGATGCAAACCTCCTCTTACAATGTGGATGGTTTGTCTCGTAGGGATCTTAAATTATACGAAGTAGGTAAAATGCACAGTTCAGCATCTGCCATGCTGCAGAGACTCGAAAACACTAATTTCCTGTGCTTGTTCAAACGTGTAGCCTAATAAAAATAAATTGGTGTTAGGTGGCAAAATTTCCTTGGGAGAAAGAAGTTTAGGCTTTATCAGAAACAAGGACCACAGGCTTGATCGAGCTGATATTTCAGTGACTTGATTAGAAGATGAACTCAGATCAGATAACACCATGTAATCCAAGACAGAAGTTGAGCTGCCCAAGAGAGAAATGATTTCCCTCCAAGAAGGAGAAAAATGACCCCACCCTTGGAATAACTCTGTCTGTGCCCTCAAAGCTAAGGGCCATCATGTTAAATCTGTGGGCTTCTGTGATCATTGTCCTGATTAGGGAAGAAACTCTGAGGTCTGACCTGAGGATCTCTCTGTGACTCCCAGGAAGACTTGTGGTGTCCTAATGAAAAACAAGCACCACATGTACTCACCATCAAATTGGTATTAACTGAACAACACTTATGTGCACATGTAGTAGTAACATTCATCAGCTGTCAGGCAGATGCTAGTGGAGAGGAAGGGATGAGTATATTCATACCTAATGGGTGCAGTGCGTACCATCTGGGGGATGGACACACTTGAAGCTCTGACTTGGGTGGGGCAAAGGCAATATATGTAACCTAAACATCTGTACCCCCGTAATATGCTGAAATTAAAAAGAAAGAAAGAAAGAAAGAAAGGCAGATCAGGAGGGAGGAAACTGAAGCCTAGTTATCCTTTCCCCCAATCAATCAATTTTCTCTTTTCTCTGGCAGATACATGTTTGGGTTATAAGGAAAGGTGTTTCATCAGTTCAAGGAAAACGGGGCTGAAGCTTGACAATTCTTTTGCTCCTCTCATGGTCTTAGGCTGGCTGTTTTAGCCCCAGTCATTACAATCATTTTCTAGGCAGGACAAAGAAAGTAGGGGGCAGAGGAGGACTGGGTGGTGGTTGGGTCAGGAAAGCATAGCCTTTTCAGGAACTTCAGAGAACTCCCCTTATAGCTCACTGTCCGTGATTATGACACATGGTAAACTCTGCCTCAAAGATGCATTACTGGAAGGTCTAGTTTTAGTTTTGGCTTTCTGGAAGGTCGAGTAAAAGATGGTTGTGATGGGTAATTTTATGTGTCAACTGAACTGAACTAATGGATGCCTAGATAGCTGTAAAACATTATTTCCAGGTGTGTCTATGAGGGTGTCTTTGAAAGGGATTAGCATTTAAATCAGTAGACTCGGTAAACATCACTCTCACTAATGTTGGTGGCATCATCCAGTCCCTTAAGGGCTTGTATAAAACAAAAAGTTGGAGGAAGGTTGAATTCGCTCTTCCTGCTTGAGTTGGGAAATTCACCTTCTGTTGCCCTTTGACATCAGCATTTCTGATTCTCAGGCTTTTCAGACTCAGACTGGTACTTAAATCACCTGCTCTTGATTCCCAGGCCTTTGAACTCAGACAGAATGACACCACTGGCCTTCCTGGCTCTCCATCTTGCACATGGCAGATTGTGGCACTTCTCGGCCTCTGTAACTGCACAAGCCAATTTCAATAATAAACTTTCTCTCTCTCACTCTCTCTCTCTCTCTCTCTCTCTCTCTCTCTCTCTCTCTCTCTCCCTTTCTCTTCTTTCCAGCAGGGATATTTAGAATGTGCATTAAGTGAACCAAACTTATGGAATCTGCCATAGTTATTACTTCCCCCTGTTGAAAATGAAGAACTTAAATTTAAGGAATCTGTGGCTTTCCTAAGGTCCCACTGAGTTGTTTTGGGATCAGAAGTTGAATCAAAATGCAACATCCTGTAGCAACATAGCTGCCTCTGATTTTTTTAGATGTTGATAATGAAAACCGCTTGTGAATAACTTAGGAAACAAAGAAATATATAAATTAAAAATCTTACCAAAGAAACTTACAACATTCTTTTCCTTTTTCCCTGTTGCTTCGAATTCAAAATCTTCTGAATAACTGTTTCTAAGAAGAACCTTTATTTCTATGGCCCCGTTCCTCCATCACTAGCTCCATGTGCACTAGGATACAGAAGGTCAGATTGGAAAGTTCTTTGCAGCTAGGCTGAGCTGGAAAAATGCTGACTGACCCCAGATGGACACTGGGCTGGTGAACTCATAGCAGTGCTGCATCATCAGATGCCCTTGTAGTAAAGAGAGTGGCAGACGGATTTTCTGTAACGCTTTTAAAGCATGAAAACCAGCTGCTTATGGGAATAAATGGTGGATTGCTGTCTTCACAAAACAGATAACTCTATGGAAGTGCATGACTTTATTGTCTATCATGGTGGGCCAGGGTGAGGAAGTTTTGTGGAGGGGATTATTAAATTGTAGAGCAGTAGACAGCTCACTGTCTCCACAAAATATGAGCTTAGCTGTCTTGGGGTTGTCAGAAACAAAAGATAAGCTTACTTCTAAAAATGCCTGTCATATTGTTTTTCTGTGAGGCAGGAATTTCCAGTATATTCTCCTTGTCTGGTTCATTTGCTTTCTAGGAAGATCTATTGAATTACTTAGCCAGGAGAGGAAGAAAGTGAGGACAACTTAATAGTGACCCCAAGTTCTTCACAGTTTTTCAAATAGAGAATGGTGGCTGGCTGTGGTCTATGGTTATATTAGGTACACCTGATCTCTTTCGCTCATAGGAAACAAGAAAAAAATGTATAAATTGTAAAGACTTCCTTCATGTATGCAGAAACAATTGTATTTTACAATAGCTTCAGTCCCCCGAGATATTTATATTGGCATTTTCCATAATGTCTTACTAGACACTAGTCCCATTGGATACTTTATAAAAATAGGTGACATGGGAAAAAGACGTGTCACATATATCCTTCTTTAAGAAATTCATCGAGTACATCATACATCAGTATGCAAAGGGCTCTGTGCAATCCTGCCATGAAGAAAATCTATTTGTTTAATTCAGTAATTCCCAAACTTATTTGATCTTGAATTCTATTTTTACACTTAACACATTTAAATTCTGTGGTAAACAAGCTCTATTAGATGTCCTCTGTATATGTGCTCAGGAAGGCAAAAACAAACAAACAAACAAACAAACAAAAAAACCACCTGATTTGTAACACCAGGTCTCAAGTGTGAGCGAGGAAGGGAAGTTAGCATAGCCCCTGTCCTGCTCTCAGAATCGCTAAATTAAAAGCTACATTTTTTTCCTCCTAGAAAATTGAAAATTGCTGGGCTTAGAGAACTGATCTACACCAACTAGATTTATAGAGACTGAAGAGTAAACTAGATATAAAATTATTGATTTGCAACTGCATATCTTCATTTTAGTTATCAAAACGTTTGTCTTCAATGCAGGGCATCTTTTCCTCAGTGTTAGTGACTGCACTAGGGCTCTGCATATTGTCCAGTGAGCATGAACTCAAAGTGAAGTTGTGGGAAAGCATGAGGGACATTTCGTTGAGGCCACATTAAGGTCACGTGAATCAGAATTCCACACACAATGGACAGCGCCATTCTGATGATGGGGGAAAACTGCTCACTTATGCAGTGCTTTTTTATTTTTAAATTTTGTACTGCTTAAAGATATAGAAAAGTACAGTAAATAATGGAAATTGTGTTTATGCTACTACCTCTTCAAATTCATTAATTAATGTTAACATTTTGTCATTTTTGCTTGATATAAAGATACATATACTTACATAAAGTTACACATATCGATGATACATATTTTAATAAAACATAAAAGGTAAAGACAAAATTTTCATTATTGCCCCCAACCCACTTCTGTCCTTCCTCAGAAGCATCCACCAATTTGAAGCTGGCTTCACATTTTAACCTACATTCTAACCTATGGCATCCTTGTGAATGATTTGAGACTCGATTACTATATCAGAGTTCTTAGAGAAACAGAAGCAATAGGCGATGCATCTCTCTCTATCTTTCTACCACTTATCTATCTATCTATCATCTATCTATCTACCTACCTATCCATTTTAGGGACTTGGCACATGTGATTGTGGAGGCTGGCAGGTCCAAGATTTGCAGAGCAGGTCAGTAGGCTAAAGAACCAGAAAAGACTTCGTGTTGCAGTTTGAAATTGAGGCCAGTCTGCTGGCAGAATTCCTTCTTACTCGAAGGCGGTAAGCGTTTTTTAAATTAAGGCCTTCAGGTTGAATGAGGTCCATCCAATCCAATCAGGTTATCTGCTTTACTGTAAAAGTCTACTGATTTAAGTGTTAATCTCATTTGAAAAATACCTTCTCGGAAACATCTAAAATAATGTTCCACCAAATATCTGGTTAAGTATCATGGCCAAGTATCAATGCAAGATGGTTCACATAAAATGCATCGTCACATATACTGTGTACTTTCATGCTATATTTGAAAGAGTTAACACATATAAAATGATTTCTGTATTTCTATTTACAAATTTTACACAAGTTATTCTTTATGCTACCCGCATTTAGGCTCAACACTAGGTTTTCAGGTTCTTTCCACACTGCTGCATATATTAATAAATCAAGACCCTTTATTTTAAATATTTATCATATTTCAATGTATAGATATAGCAGTTGATTTATTTGCTATTTTATTGATGAGCAATTATTTTATATAATTGCTGTTGATTTTTTGTTACCCTGCTACAACAAAGATCCTCGGCATTTTTGCTGTTGTCCATCTGCAAGACTGTCCCTAGAATACACACCAAAAGCAAGATGGAGGAGTCACTATGAAGACACAGTAAAGTTAACTTTATCATACATTGCCCAAGTATTCTCCATAATGATTTTACCAATGTGTATTTCACCAGTTGGAAGGAGGACTTCCTTTTTGCTTAAAATCCTGGGCAACATTAGATGCACCAGACATTTTTATTCTAGTCTGAGAATAGTAAAAAAGTAACTTTTTTAAAAAAAAATTGGCTTTCTTCTTATCTTGAGTGGGATTGAGTTTCTTTTCATGTTTTTTGGCAATTTGGTTGACTTCTTTGTGAATTTCCTTTCATATCATATGCCCAGCTTTTCCAAATGACATGAAAAAAATGTTATATAACATTTGTATTTTTAAATTGAAATTTAAGAGTTCCTCTCATATTCTTCATAATAACTGTCATATGTATTGCAAGTATCTTCTCTAAATATATTTCTTTTTTATTTATGATGCTTACTTTATGCAGAATTTTTTGTTTTATCTATTTTTCTTTCATGGTTGTGTATGTGTTTCTGTCTTTCCTAAACCTGTAGAACACAAAATTATTCTCCAACACATTCTTCTAAGAGTTTCAAAGTTTATTTTATTTGATATTGTCATGGAAAATCTGGATATTGCATTGTATTTTGGAGCTAATCTTTTAGAATTTACTTATAAAATGATGTTAATAAGGAGAAATTCCATTATCTATATTACTAAATTTAAAAGAATCCACAGCAATTTTTATATTGATTAAAATATTTTTGACAAGATGAGTGAGTATATAATCAACAGACTAAGCATCACAGAATGTGTAAGTATAAGAGTAAGCTCCCATGGAAAACAGTTTTCAGCTCTATGTGGACATTTTGACACATAGTTTCTTATATTTAATATTCATAATTGCAAAGTTAGATGTAAACAATCCTTGGTGCTTTTTTAAAACTTTATATTAGGAAAGGTTTTTGCCTCTTTCAATAAACAGGCTTGGGCAGAAACTAAATTTTATGATAATATGAAGCAGTGTATTTTTTGGTAACTGGTATATAAATAATCGCTAGTCTTTTTTACATACTCAAGCAAAGGATAATGGTTAATCCAGGGCTGTACATTCTCTGAAGTATTATAGTCTCTCAAAGTTCCTAATGTCTAAATTCATGCTTTCTGATCAACTAGGTTTTAATTAATACTGAATTGAAAATGTTGAGGTTTCTATTTTTCTTGACTTTATTTCATTTGAAATTTATTCTTACCTGTAGTATAAAATAGAAGACATTTTAATTTATGGTATAAATTAGGATTTAATTTCATTGTTATCATTATTTTTATTTGTGGTATGAATGTGTAAAGTCAATTGTCTAAATACCCTTTGACCTTAAAAAAAAGATTTCCATTTCTACAAAGATTTAAATTTCCACTTTTAATGATGTTAAAGAGAAATTATTCTGACCTTCATCAAAAACAGTAAGATAAGTTTTATACAAGACTGTTGCAATATGGGAGAAACTATTGCAGTGGAGGAGAGAGACTGAACTCAACTCCAAATACGACAGGTGTCAGTGGGGACTGATGGCTATCAGGAAGGGTGAGGGAGGAGAGGAACTTGATCAGATATCAAGGGTGAGGGGACACTAGACAAACCGGCTTTGCATGATTTTTTGCTGAAATCAGGCTCAGCAGTCCAAGGGTGAGACTGCATAGGAAAGAGGGCTCTAAGGAGCCATAAGTGAGTCTTTATCACCACAACCCAATTCCCATATATGTGTGCCCATTTCTAGGCCTACTTTGTTGTACTGATCTATTTTTCATTTGTGTGACAATGTACCACTGCCTTATTACCATATGAGATATTGGTAAGGGAGGATCCCATCCTATTGTTCTCTTTTTAGATTATCTATTTTTGCTTCTTATTAATATAAATTAATTTTAGAGTAAGTTTGTCTCATTCTACAAAAAATATCATTGCATTTAGTTTATTGGAACCTGGTGGTGTTAAGAGATTACTTGGGGAGGAACTGGATTTTTCGAGATACTGAATCTTCGTATCCAAGAAGACAGTAAATCTACCTACTTATTTAGATATTCTTTTCTAATTCTATGACATTTTATAACACATATACATTTATCACTTGATATCTTAGAATGTGTTGCAATCATAAATGGTATATTTTTTCTATGTATTATATTTTCTACCTGGTATTTGAGAATACACTGTTGATATGATGCAACTTTTCCTTAAACATTTTAGTATTCAATTTCTAAAAGATCAAAGACATTTTCTTTCATGCCACAGTGCAATTTAATGTTTAGAAAATTCATATTGATGAATACTATTATTGTTTTCTATTGACCTTACTGAAGCATTGTCAATGGCCTTAATAATGTACCCTATACACAAAGGTACTGGGGAATATAGGATCCAGTAACTTTTGTTTTCCAGGTTCTAGAGCCACTTCGGGATCACATATTGCATTTAGATGTTATGTCCCTTACACTCATTTAATCTAGAATATTTCCTTAGTGTTTCTTAACTTTCATGAGCTTGGCATTTTTTAAAAAAATTATTAATTTATTAATTTATTTTAAAATAATTAATTAACGAATAAATATTGTATATAGTTAAGGTGCACAACATGATGGTTAGATATTCATTGCATAATGATGCTCACAATCAAATTACTACATTAATCAGTATCCATGCTATATATTAGATCCTCAGAACTTGTTCATTTTATTAGTGAAATTTCATACTCTTTGACCATAATCTCCCCATTTCATACCCCCACCAGCCATGATGATCACCATTCTACTCTATGTTTCAATGAATTCATCCTTTTCAAATTCCAAATATAAATGAGATCGTACAATATTTGTCTTTCTGTGTCTGGCTTATTTCATTTAGCATACTGTCCTCTAATTTCATCTATATTGTCACGAATGGCAGGATTTTCTTCTTTTTTATGATTGAGTACTATTCTATTGTATATATGCACCACATTTTCTTTACTCAGTCATCCCTTCAGGCCATATGTTTTGTGGAACATACTCATTTTTATTTTGTTGTTTCTTCATAACTAGATGAAAATTATTCATTTTTGACAGGAATATCATAGCAACAATGCAGTAAATACAGATGTTCTTTGACTTATGATGGGGTTACCTGTCAAAAAACCCATCATAAGTTAAAAATATCGTAAGTCAAAAAGGCATTTAATACACCTAACCTACCAAGCCACAGATGAGCCTAACTTACCTTAAATGTGCTCAGAATACTTACTTACATTAGCCTACATTTGGGCAAAATCATCTAACACCAAGCCTATTTTATTCTTTTATTTCCCCTATATCTAGTGTTGGAGAAACAAAGCCAATTTTATAATAAAACATTACATAATTAATGTAATTTATTGAATATTGCATTGAAGTATGGTTTCTTCTGTATTTATATCACTTTTGCACCACTGTGAAGTCAAAAAATTCTTAAGCTGAACCATCATAAGTCTGGAACCATCTGCACACTTTTCGCTGTGTCGCACCAGTAAGGATGTGCTGTCAACCCATCCCATTACTGATGATAACTCTGATATTTGGCTAACATGTGTCTTCCAGTTTTCTCACTGTAAGATATTCGTTTTTACCATTTGTAATTAATAAACATATTTTGTGGAGTTACTTTGAGGCCATGTAAATATTCTAATTCTTATCACACTTTCACCCACGTTTTGGAACCTATTGATGATTCACACTTCACTAAATTAATTATTTAATTGTTATCAAATGATGATTTCCTAATTTCATTATTCCTTCCACATTTATTAGTTGGCATTTTAGTGAAAGGAATAGATTCTCCTTCTTTCGAAATTATTTATATATTTGTTCATTTATATCATTGCAAATGCATGGCTTTTTATTTTAGTCAATGAATAGTAGCTGATATCATTATTTTGATTCTCAGTTTTTTTCTGATTTGATCAGTAAGAGGCCCTTCTATCTGGCTTCTGTGTTGTGTTGACACTCCCTCACTATTCTTTGAGCATTTCCTTACTTTCTGAAACAACAAGGTACTGCAGATTTATCTGAAAATATCCAGCCTAGTCTGAAATCAGCAATTATTTGAAAGATCATAGGTTCCTCATATTTTAGAGTGTTATTTAGGAAACCAAGAACTGGGTGCTAGCTGTACTCATTTCTAATGGGTTGTCCTCATTGCCAGGTACCATATTTAGCAGACAAAATTAAAAAAATATACCCACATGCAAACACACTTATTTCTATAGTTATGAACTCTGTGGACTGAACTGTATCACCCTTAAAATTCACATATTGAAGCCCTAACCGCCAATGTGATGGTTTTTGAATATTGGGTCTTTGCAAGGTAACTGGGTCATGAGGGTGAGGACCTCGTGATGGGATTAGTGCCCTTATAAGAAGAGAGCTTTTGTCTCTCTGTCACTCTCTTTCATATAAGAACAGTGAGAAGGTGGCTATCTACAAGCCAGAAAGAGAGCCCTCACCAGGAACCAGACATGTTAGCACCTTCATCTCACATGATCAGTTTCCAGAACTGTAAGAAAATAAATTTCTGCTGTATAAGCCTTCCAATCTATGACATTTTGTTATGGAAGTTGGAGTTGACAAAGACATGAATGAATCATCTATATTAAACTTCTAATTTTTAACTTACATCTCTATTTCTAATTCTGAAAATATCCATCCTAGTCTGAAATCAGCAATTTTTTGAAAGAGCACAGGTTCCTCTTCTAGTCTTACCTTCAGTGAGAAAACCAGAGGCCCACACAGCTAGGGTACCCCATTTGGCTTTGGAGGAATGAGCACCACTGAGAAAAGACCTATTTATGGAGGACTTTTTGCCACTACCATTGGTCTGAGCAACTGTGCTTACGGCACACACACAAGAAGCATCAACCTTGCCTATGGATTACCTGTGCAACCTGCCCACGGCTTCATTGGAGACAAGTGTTGGGCCATAGAACCATTCATTTTCTTCTAGTACAAGATCTAGGCTCTCAGCCATTAAGGAAAACTTCCTCTAGAAACTGCGAGTCACCATAGTTCCCCATGAATGGCCCTTACTCTGCTGGGGTGAGGCCCAATCCCTTCTAGTTATGTCAAACAAACTTCACCTGCTCTGTCTTCCTACAACAAGCTGAAGGCACAACACCGAGGGGGTGTGTGTGTGCACATGTGTGTGTGTGTGTGTGCGTGTGTGTTAGAGGATGGGGGCTTATGAGGCTGGGCAGAAGTCAGCATATGGGACTCGAGGAGCTCCACTGTGGAGAGCAGAAGAGTGGTCTGCACCCATCAGCAGCAGAGCCGTCCCTGGCCTTCACGGTCAGTCTGGCAGATCCAAGCTTCAGACCAGTTTTCCTTCAGTCTCGGAAGTAGCAGGAAGCCCGCTGCTGCCTACAGCTGTCCCTTTCCCATTTGCCTCAGTGGGCTCTTATCTTTCCCCAATTATAAATTATAAAGCCTTGTTTTTGTTAATTTGTCTTCTGCTCACAGGTCTTTTACTCTTGGACTCAACTGTGAAGGGAGAATTGACTTGTATAAATGCTGATATGTTGGGCCAGACTTAACTGCGCTATGTTTTCTATGGCCCAGTGGAAAGCACATGGAGGTAGCCACGCTTCATCATTGCACATGCTGACTTCTGCGCTCCCTGTGTTTCCAGGGTGGCAGTGGTGATCCCGGAGGAAGGGAGATTTAGAGGAGGGAAAGGTGGGGTGAGGGCCTCCTGTCTTTCCTGTTTGGGCTTCTCTCTTAACATCCGACCTCACTGGAGGCCAACACTTCCCTGATGTGGGCTAGGGAACCACACTTTACAATTTTAGTCTTTGTAAAATATTTTAATTTTTGTGTGTTCTTTTCTTCAATTGAATTTTGGGCCAGTGCTCACATATTTCCACCTCAACCAGAGAGGGTGGTCTTGGCATCCAGGCTCTTGGGCCTGGAGGGACAAAGGAAAAAAGAGCTCATACCTTGCTCTGCAATCATTGAAATTTTTAAGTCTAGGATGTAGCATATTACTTAGACATTGTCATCATGCTGCTTAAAATATTGGGAAATACCTGGATATGGCCTGTATAGCTCTAGTCCAAACCACTAAAATATCAAATTGCAAAGTTATAATTTCACCCAGATCCAGCTGACTCTAGAGATTTGCTGTATCTTCACTAGACTTACTTGCCAAAAAGGCAATCTTTTCTAACATATTCCATGACCCTGGAAAACCATCTTAAGATGGAGGTAAGAGAAAAGTTTAACATCTCTTGCCTCAGCAGAAATTACAACCTAGTGGAGGAGGCAGATAAATAAACCGAAATTTACAACTGGAGGGGTAAGTGCTAGGATGATGAGAGCCAATAAGAAGGACGTAAAACTAAGTTTGGCGAGGTGAGAATAAGTTTGGAAAATGACTTCTGTTCTGTACCAGAAAGGAGATGGTGACATGCATTAAAATTCTCAGGTACCCTTAAAATGGTTCTAATAGGGAGAGGGTTTGAGTTAATTATAGAAATGTGCTGCATGAAACTCAAAGATAGCACATAGCCTCTCCCGATCTTCCCTTCCTCATCTGTAAAATGTGAAAATAACTCCCTACCTTCTAAATCAGACAAACAATAAGATGATTTGGGAAATGTAAAATAAAAAATATAACAAACCAGAGAGGCTGAGTCTGAATCCTGCCTCTAGCACTCAACAGCTATGTGATCCTGGTGAGGTACTTAATTATTCCATAAAATAGAACTAATAATAGTGCCAAATTTATTCAGTTGTGAGAATTAAATTAATTACAATACATAAGGCATTTAAAATACTGCTTGGTGCATAGAAGGTGAAATACAGGAGTTTGCCATTTATTGCAAAATGTTAATTATTCTTAGAATTACTAACATCTGTTTTATTAATATATAATCCCTTCAAAATTGATATGATGGTGCTGTAAGCCTGAAATCCTAGTAAAGATTTAATGAGCTAGTCTGAGAAAGTTTGTTGGGAAAATAAATTGTTGATCTTTATCACTTTCTTTTCTATAATTACCAACTCCATTTGATTCTCCACAGTGCAGAATAATTAAGACTGTTAAAAGGTACTGGGGAGCTAAATATTGCACTTTGAAATATTTCTCTAATATAGAGAATTCCACCTCCAGTTGAGTTTGTGCATAAAGCTTGAGAGAAACCTGTTTCCATATGTGTCTCAAATGGCACCCAGTGTGGCATCCTGAGGCCCGAGGAATGGGGCACCCACGGTGCGGAAGCTGGAACAGTGGGAGTCGATTTATCCCTTCCCCTTCTGGAGAGGCTTGTTAACAGAGCTGCATGGTTTTCACTAAAAGGTCAAGTGCAGACAGACAGATTTGACAGAATAGAGTGATTCCACATTAAAGGTCTAGAGTAGAAATGTCTGTCACTTCCCTCAATACTTGTTGGCAGCCATCTGGTGCTGCAGTGACATGTCTCTTTGGGCATTTCAGAGCAGAGCTGTAGAATACACTCAGGAGGGGCCCTTCTTTGTCAGAGGATGGAAAAGTCTAAGGGAACATAACGAATTTTGTTTTTATTCAATAAATGGGCATATGTTGTCCCCATCCCATCTTCTCCCTCAGTGGTCATTGACAAAGTGAAAGAATGTAAAAAATGTGGATGGAACACAGGACAGAACCCATTTTTAGTCAGCCTTCCTCCGGTTTTCTCACACCAACATCCTCCAGTGAGGACATACCTGAAGCCTTTCCCTTTTTCTCCTACGGCGCTTTCCCACTGCTCTGTCTGCCTTTGAGTCTCTGCCTGATGGCAGAGATGGTGGCTGACTCTGGATAGTCTGTGCTTGTTCTCATTTGGATGGTCTTCGCTCATTTCCAAAAGTAGCTACTTAATAAATGTTATTTTTTCCCCATGTATTTCTATTTCTCCTCTACTGGTGGGTACTAAAATGTTCTTGCTGATCTTCTCCCTCACTTTTATTAGCGAGTCACAAATAATTCTTCTGAATGTCGAAAGAAGCCTCTCATTTCATCTTAAAGATATATCCCTAATATATTTCTTATTTTCCAGACCAGATGTTTTTCAGGTCACTGTTAGCTAAAGAATCTCCTGCAGTCCTTGGTAGTTAGGTTGGAAGGACTAGAGAGAGAGGGATTGGCATGAGGGAGGGAGGTCTGTGGCCAAACACAGACCAAGTTGCATGTGAGTTTTGTAATTAAGGTTCACATTGTCATTATTCTTATTCTTTTTTAAAAATTTTTTAAATTTAACCTTGTCACTAGCCAGCATAAAAAGAAATAGGCTTCCAGATGGAGAAGCTGAATTCATTTTAACCTTCAAAAGTATAAAAAAAACAACTTTCCATTAAACAGCCACTAAAAAAATGTCTAAGTTAAGACTGGTATGAATCTTCTGGTCAGGGGCTTTTCTTCTTTTCTAACTACAAAACTAAGCAATTGGGGAAAAGCTGTCAGGAAGAACTGAGCTTCTTGGCTTCAGTCTGTTTTGTGTGGCCCAAGTGTTATTTACAGAGGGGCTTTGCAGGTATTATAAACACTGGCAAGATTTCTTTGGAGTTCATTGGGCAAAGGAGATGTGTACACATCACTCTTCCAGAGATGAGCAGAAACTGGGAAGAGGGATGGCTATGCACAGGGGTCCAAATTTTCTGGAAAACCGCTTGTGGGAGTCCTGCGATTATGTTAGTAAGATATATACCATACGCTGGCTTGGGCATGCTAATACCCTGGGGTGCCTGAATTTTGTAAGAGGATGACAGCACTGACCACTCAAATAGAGGTGGCTCCCACAGCTGGAGGCTGCTTGTTTGAATTCCTCTGTGTCTCTGATGGAGAGATTCTGTGGCTATCCAGGTTGCCTGACCTCAAAGCTCCCTGTAATTTGGAAAGCAAATGATTCATTTGTCCTGTTAAGTAGCACCAAGGTTTTCTGAATCAATTGTGCACTTATTTCAAAAGCAAATTAGATAATGAGAACCCTTCATTGCAGGACATGCGGTAAACTTTGGAGGCTGGTTTCCATGCCTGGTGGCGACAGAAACAGCCTTTGTAAAGTAGACAGAATGGGCGGCGTTGGTTTTTGATAGGGAAATTGTCTACTAAGCTGGGCCTCCTTTCTGTCCCAACACACTCCCCCACTGTACATCACAGATGACCACAAAGAGTCTGCCTTACCTAGGGAGGTCAGTCTGCTTTATAGCACTGGCTCTCCACGGAGCATACTGACTTCTCTGATGGAGGACAAAGTCAGATATAAGCATAATCTAACTTTATACGGAATTCCAGCTTTTCTCATCCAGTCTGTGTCATGGCCTGTGATATAAGACAAAAGAGTTCCTTAGTTCCTTCCCTCACATTTTTGCTTTGTTTTTAGTCAGAATGACCACAGTGGAGGCAGCAGACCAAAGTGGTCATTCTTAAGTCTGCTTATTCTAATTATTCATTAGTTTAGTCATTTATTGAAAGGTCATGTGCACTTACTGCTTGTTCACTTGATGCCAGCTACCATGCCAGATGGTTACTTGGGAAGATATAAAGAGCTCATTTTTGGTGGCAGAGGCAGATTTACGACCTAGAACGACTACTTCTTGCACTGAAATTTCTAGCAGGTGGTATGAAGCTTGCAATAGGACCACAAAGGAGATAGTTGAATATCATCTGTGATTTACTTGTCTATAGACAAGGTAACTCATGTGTATGTAAACCGATTTAATCTGTACTTTAGGAGGATCAGTTAGTACCCAGGGACTTCTAATGAAGAATTTAGGTCCTAGGTGTAGTGAATTACTTCTACCCAGAGAGTTTCATACTCTGGAGGCATGCATTTCAAATATTGGCATGGGTATATGCCCAAAGGGATTTGCCAATTACATAATATACGTTAGAATAATTTTTCTTAGTGAAAACTTACAGTGTTTAGAATATATGCTTGGCTATTTGGCTACAAAAAATTATCTTCTTACATCAACTCTTGTGTAACTGGTGAATAAGTATTTGGTGAACCAGGGACCTGAACCCCTCACACTGGTGCCCTAGACCAAGAATTCCATTTGTTCCCCCAATCAACAAAAGATTCTGCCACTGAGCCTTATAAGAACAATAGTTGATTTTGCTGTCAAAATATTTGTTGCATTTGCTTTGGGGTGAGTCTTTCATGCAGAGGCTTCATGTCAAGACTCTGTGCTTGAAAGAGAGTCAGGACCTCAATAAGCTTATAAGAATTGATTGTAAGAGTATTATATCCCTGCTTAGCTAATATGCATCCCTTTGGTGGTAGCATTTGGTCTGAAACTTGCTTTCATTATATATCACTCAGTTGAGCTTATGAACAGAACATATAGTTTACACCTTCTTCTAGTTTTGGGGAAGATATCAATATTTACCAAGATTCTAAATACAACTGGCCATGTTGACTTAGATCAGATCTCAACAGACAGCTTCCTAGAGGAAGTGGTGGTTTTGTTGGGTTTTGAAGCCTCTCTAGTTGTTCCCCAGCTTTTAAAGATTTGAAAATGAGTCATTTCCCCAGACCTACTACACAGAGCTGTGCAGCGAACACCAGCTTGAGAACAAATTGCATGTCATTGGAATTTCAGTTCCCTCACTTACCTCCCTTCTGACCTCAAGAAAGGTTTGAACGTCTCAGAGGCTGCATCTACATCTGTAATACAAGAAAAGTTTCATTTGAATGATCTATCAGGTTCCTTTGTAATTCTTTGATGGGATATAGTGAAACACAACTGGGTTAAAGAAATGTGTCCTTTAAGAAAAAGAGAAGACTGTGACGCAGGTGGGAAATGAATCAAGGAGCAAAGGGGAGTCTTTTCTGAGTCAAGCATGTCTTTGATGAGCAGTCATTTATTGAGGGCACAGTTATTTAAGAAGTACAGTCTGGTCAATAAGACAGAAGTGAAAGTAGGCTGTATGTTTTAGCAACATGATTCCCTTTCAACTTCATCTTCCTTATCTAAAATGGAGGCTAAATGTTAACAACAGTTGGATTTGTTTTGAAGAGTAAGGCTAACGCTTGTAAAGTGAAAAACGCAGTTTCTGATATATGCTAGGCACTTAAGGAATGATAGCTACTATCATCATTACATTAATGCCAAGTATAAAATGCCAAGTACAGTCAGGGAACCATACCACGGCAGTGGTGCTCTGGAGGGAAGGGGGAGAAGGAATACCTAAACTTCGAGAGAAAGAGGGTGTGAGGGAGGATTTCTCTAAAGTGCTGTGGTGTAAGGATTTTTTCCCCACGAAGAAAAAGGAAGCATTAGTTTCAAGATGAGCTGAATATGAATATTGAAACACGTTTGGAGAATGCAAGTAATTTGGATAACTGAAATGAAGAATGAGAGTAAGAGGAGATAAGCCTGTAACACAGACAAGGACCAGATCAGGAAGAAGGAAGGGGAAAAAGCTGGTAATTCTTGAGTGACCCCATTTACCATATAATGATTCAGACATATTAGTAGATTATTTAATTTTCAGAGCAACCCTGCAGGTTGGCCCTATTTTACAGAGGAGAAAACTGGCATCATGGGTCATGCTAAAAAGTTCACATATTATTCGGTTAAAAGGAGCTTCTGAGAGCTTTTAAGCAGGGGAGTGCCATGAATTATGTAGTCACCAAGAAAGCTGGCTTCCCTGGAGACCCCTGGAGGATGAGGCCACAGAGCTACCTTGTAGGTGTTTTCAAACAGCATGTCAGGAGCCACATGGCTGAAGCAGAAACAAGGAATATCTGTCAGAAAAAGGGCTAGGCTTGGCTGGCTGCAGTTGGAGAAGGCTCTCATGGGGAGACCTGTCATTCAGGGGCTGCCAGCTTGTTCCATATCCTCTCCTTGCTGTGCCCACATACTTTTCCCTGCCAGATGCAGGTCCCAAAGGATGACTACAACAAGCCCGTAACTGGGGAGAAAAGTTAGTCTGAGCTAGATCACTGCTGTGGAACAGAAACAACGTTGACTCAGAACAGCTGTTCCTGAGAAATGCACTCAGAGCTTTTAAAACAGTTTGCACGCACAACTCAGAGTAAAGAGCTTAGGGCAAAAAGCACAGGGGGTAACCTATGTGAAAATAGAAGTGTAACCAAAACACAGAATTTTAGAGTGGAGTCTGAAATCACCAAAGGGAGGTTCTGAAATATCAAGGGGAACACCATCCGGGTTCTGAAAATGTGGTAGCTGGGATTTCTTTATATGTAACTGACCAGCTAATGCCAAGAGGAAAGATCTTAGAAGGACCCTTCTGTGTCTGCTCCCAGCCGCCTGTCCATGGCTGGAAGTTGTCCCTGCTCTTGTGGAGAAATGGACTGGGTCCTTCAGAAGCAGGCGGAGCTGCAAAGGGAGATGGCGATGATTTATAAAATGCCTCCGAATTGGTCCAATGCGAAAGAGTTTCTTCTTTTCTCTTTCTATCTGAGAAAAATGAGGCTCAGAAAGGTGAATTGATTTGCTCCAGGTCAGATAAATTAATGATTTACTCATTGAGACCCCCAAAAGTGTAAGATAAAGAAGGGTCGATGAATCTTAAAATCAGCCTGATTTTTATGATCAAAATCACCCTTCCCTGTCTCTAGCAACATTATACTAAAGAGAGGTTAATAAGAAAGAAAAGCCAAAGGTCCATGATCATCACAAGGGGGCAGCTATATTCCAGGCTACCATTACACAAGGACAGGGCCCGGGGTTGGAGGACTTGGGTGGGAGGGAGGGAAAGGTCTGGGTCTCAGCCGGGCCAGGGATTGCCAAGATGCTAGCCTGGTGTCTCTTCAGCTGGATGAGGGTGTTGTTCTACTGCAGTGTACACATGACTGACAGTGCACAAATGGCTTCCACCGAGGGGCCTGCAAATTCTCTGTGAAATCTTCATATCTGAAATCTGTAACTTTGATGAATGAGACTATCATAATGTGAAGCAATATGTCAAAGTGAATTCTGGTCTTTTTATCAAAGCTCAAAGCATATAGGAGATTGCTAATGGACCAAAATTTCTCCCCTTTATTTCTGTAAACCATCTCTTTCTGCTGTTGATTGTCTGCCCTGGAAAATGTAAGATGATTTCTGATTTAGCTTCAAAACATGTATAATGTTTTCATAAATTAGCAACTCTAGTATTCAATGACAGTAAATGCCCTGGCCACAGATAATATGATTGGAGTTTAGTGGTTTGGCCAATTATAGTGTAAGGTGAAACTCCATCCAACAGATTTTATAGTTATTAAGGGATTCAGGAAGATAAAAATTAAAAACCTCTCAAGTTCAAATGAAAATATTGATGTTAGACATAGCTGTTTTATCATTTATCGAATATCATTCTATCAAGTGGTGAGAGCAGTGATGGAGAGGCATGATCTCCACCTTCGAGGTGAGCGAGCACTGACGTTACTGAACACACGATATAGGCTAGGCATTTTTCTTATACATACATGTTGCTTGCTTGCATTACTTACATTAATTTGCTGACGTTTAAAGCACCCTCATGAAGTATTTTCCACATTATGCAAATGACAAACTGAAGTTCCAAGAGTTGAACACACTTGAGCAAAGTCATACGGTTTGTGTCAGGGACAGAATTAAATCCACGTCTGTTTCATTTCAAGTCAATAGTGTTTCCGCTTCATCACCATGGAGAAGTACATGACATCTGCCAGAGCTCATGCAAGAACAAGAGGAGATGCCAGGACTAGACACTGGACACATCTGTCACCTATTGGCAGATCCGCTAGGTGTAGTATACAAATGGCTTCTGCCAAGGGGCCTGCAAATTCCCTTTGATATCCTCATATCCAAAATCTGTAACTGTGATGAATGAGGCCATCCCAGTGTGAGACTATATGACAGGGCAGGCAAGCCTGATCTTTCTCACCTATGATTAAACAGGCAGCTGAGAATAATATATCTAAGTGTTTTACCTCAGAGTTCATCTTTTTGGCAGCCTGATTGGCCATGGCTTTCTCTGGTCACCCCCGATGGAAAAAGTTATTCATACCAGAGAAAATGAGATGGTGTGTTCTGGGATCCAACTTGCCAAATAGAACGTAACTTTGTTAATCACTAGCACCCTATCACAGTCTTTTGGCCAAACGAGACCAATTTCTGTCCCATATCTTTTGAGGACACCACAGAGGATGTATGTATAATTGACATCTCCTGCTAAATATAAAACTTTTTCACCTAAAATAAGTTTGACTTTTCTGACTGAATTTTCTTGTGGCCCCTTCTTGGTTTCCACCTACCCCAGAGCTGACGATTTTCTAGGAGTCCCTCTCCTTGCTGCTTGCCTTGGACTCTACTAGTTTCAGGTGAAACCTTGAATCAACCAGCAATCAGGACATTGGAGTGACATAGTATCTTCTACAGATGAATTTGTCAGAAGTTAGAATGGACTTATTAACAAATGTATTGATCACAGTAAATCCTAGTTCAATAGACCTCAGAAACGGACCATAGTATGCACTCTATTTGGCGGGGGGATGTCCTTCCGTGTCTCCGCTTATCTTTTTTCTATGATAGGCTTAAAACATAGAGGTGAGAGGACATAGGGGAGCTGGCTGATCACTTAATAAAACTTCCAATTTCTTAGCAATAATATCTGTAATATGCAAGCATTAATTCTTTCCAAAAATTACTAGATAGAAATCATTGCCTGGGCTGCAGTATTTCAAAACTACGTATGGGGCCAGGCGTGGTGGCTCACGCCTGTAATCCTAGCACTCTGGGAGGCCGAGGCGGGCGGATTGTTTGAGCTCAGGAGTTCGAAACCAGCCTGAGCAAGAGCGACACCCCGTCTCTACTGAAAATACAAAGAAATTAATCGGACAACTAAAAATATATAGAAAAAATTAGCCAGGCATGGTGACGCATGCCTGTAGTATCAGCTACTCAGGAGGCTGAGGCAGGAGCATTGCTGGAGCCCAGGAGTTTGAGGTTGCTATGAGCTAGGCTGACACCACGGCACTCTAGCCCAGGCAACACAGTGAGACTCTGTCTCAAAAAAATAAAAATAAAAAAAAAGATAAATAAAGAATAAAAGAAAAACAAAACTAATAAGGAGGACTTCTTGCAAATTTTTATATATATATACACATACAAATGTTAGGTAGACAGTGAGGGTCCTCTGGCCCTCCTGGGGACAAAGGCGGGTGCCCTGAGCAATTGCCACACTTGAAGGAGGAGGGAACGCCCCAGCAATCTGCCAATCAGAACTTAGCACCAATTGCAAAAGAACACAGAGGATTCCCTAGCCGACTGGCTAAGCAACACAGACAGGCACAATAGGTCTGGAAGGTGACCTAGAGCAACCTAAAGCTAATTATCATGTCATTAGCTTAAATCTACATTACGGTTCATCCCTCCGCAATGGGCTTTCAGAGAGGCTCATTGGAGATCTGCGTGGACAGTGAGACTCAGGTTATATAACTCCCAACTGTCAAAGTGGTTCCATGGTGATGTCTGAACCACCAGGAAAGCCCAATCCAGACACTGTAAATGTAAAAGAAGACCCCAGACCATTATCAGATCCCTTCTGCTATAACAGGGGTCCGTTTGTTGTCTGTGGCAAACATATCTTGCTTTTGCCTTGTAAACCTGCATCTTTCTCCTCTTGCTCTGTAAACCTATCTTGCTCTTCCTCAATAAACTTTGTTTCATGCCTGTCTTATTTTTCTTGTGTCTGGTCATACTTTGGCCATGAGCACACCAAGAACTGAGAATCAGATTACTGATCCAGCACATACACACATGAAATTTTAAAATGTAGTAGAAAGAATGAAAGATAAAACAAAACAAAAAAATTCCTAGAAAGTAGAACAAAAAAGATAAACTATGTCCTACAACTGACTAACAAGAGTTCCACAAAGAGAAGAAAGAAAAAGAGATGAGGAGATTAAAAACTGATAATACCGGACAATTTCCCATTCATAAAAAGAAAATTCAAGATTATTGTGAAAAAAATCCAAAACTGTCTAGCTCATTAATGTAAAAATAGCACACCAAAACATATTGTCATGGTATTTCAGCATCCTGGGAATAAAGAGAGGCCTCTTCATTCAAGAAGTCCCAGAGTGGCAAAGAAAAGGCAGGCTTCCCAGATCACTTGGGAGCTACATGCCACCGCACACTAGGTTTTCATCTAGCACACAGATGAAATGGAAATAAGAGGATGATAGAGTGGCACATTTAAAATTCTAGGTGAAAATGATTTCCAACCTAGAATTAAAATTTTTAAAAAACTGACGATAAAAAATATGAATCTATTCTTTCTCAAAAAATTAGCAGAGGATATATTCTTTCCAAAGGAAAGAATAACCCAAGAAAACGAAAGTGATGGAATTGGCTGATCTAGCCTGAGCTCAGCACTGTGGGCTGGGCTCAGGCCTGTTCCATGTGTTCAGTCTGGAGCTTAGGGGCGAGGGGGAGACCAGGGGACAGTTTTCTCGTGGCTAAACATTTTTGTGCAAGAGGAAATCCCCATCATGCAAACAAGTTTCGAGCCTGTAGACATGGCAAGCCTGCTAACATATCATTAATCCAATGGCTCTCAACAGGGTCAATTTTATTCCCCATCCCAGGGGACATCTGGCAATATCCACAGACATTTTTGGTTGCCACAGCTTGCAGGGAGGCAGAGGTGCAACTGGTATCTAGAAGGTAGAGGCTAGGGAGGCTGTTAAACATCAGTCTTTCACAGCAAAGAATTGTCCAGCCCAAAATAGAGCTTCATGCTGAGGTTGAAGAATCTTGCATTAACCTAGTCAAGTCCCATGGGCAACCACAATGTCAAGGGACGAAGAAAGTCTCACCCAGGAGGCTAGGGTAAGGGCACAGATGTATAACATTGCCACACAGGAGTGAAGAATTAAATGGGTAATTCGACCTCATCTATCAGTGTATAAAACATTGAAAATTCCTTTCAAATTATGTGCACAAGTGGGTGTGGTCTTTATTTCCTAGAAAGGAAATCAGTGATTATTACTGCGTTTCTTTGATTCCAAGATCCATATTTCTTTTTTACATTCTAACATCTATCAAGTAACAACACGTCTTACCAGCAATGTGATAAAAAGTATTGCATTATATTTTAATTGGCATTTTTAAAAATTTCAGTGGAACATGAAAATGGTGTCTCTTATCATTGATGATGTACAGATTTAATGAGACATCTTAAATGTTTATTGTATGTATTTTACTGGCCTATGATAGAAAGTAGATTCAAAAATACTATTGGAGGTAGAAATAATTATATTTTGCAGACAGAAGTGAGGATCAGAATCCCTAACTGCCAATCTCTATACATAAACAAGATGTGCTCTTTTCACATCACTCGTATGAAGCAGAGTTATCATACAGGCATTAATTCTTCAGACTCTGAAGCTACATTTGATAGCAATTAGGGACAGGGTAGCACAGTGGTAAAAAAAATATATGGGCTTTGGGTTCTGAGGTTAAATGAAGTAATCAATGAAAACACTTAGAATGGTATTTGACATATATTATAATAAATACACAATAATTATTGTCAGCATTATATGCCTGACACTGTGATAATTGTTTCATATACCTTATTCCATTTAAATCTCCATACATTCTATGAGATGAATCATTTATGTTTTTCAAAGATGCCAAAGATAGCAAGAGATTAACAAGTCCACACAACTGAAATTGGGGTGTGTGGGGGGGCGGGGGGGTTTTGAAACTCACATCTGTGTTCTTGGTGATTGTGCTCTCTTGTCCCTGCCTTTCTTTGTGATAAGATGTTCTTCCTTTCAGCATTTCACCATGCATAACCAACACTGGGGAACTATTCTTGTACTAATACATATAATGACATGGCAGAACATTTGTATCAATGGTTTCATGAATAGATTCCTTCACTCGCTTATAGAGAAGACAAGAATGTTAGGAGGAGGCAGGGGACGATACGGACAGGATAAAATAATCTATTGTGTCCTTCCTACAAGTTATAACTTACAAGAAAGGTTGGTGAAGATGACAGACAACCAATTGCTCTTCCTCTTTTGGCGTCACAGTAAACGCCCAATGTGGACTTTGAAAATATCTATTAAAACAAACCGTGAGATAGCTTAGAAAGTACATGCGATCTAAATAAAATGTTAGCTAAGCATAATATTGCATTGGCTAGTCAGCAACATTAATTTAGTAGTAAATAATTATGCAATCTTGGGTAAGTAATGATGTCTTCTCTTTCATCAATGTAAAGTGAAGGCTTTGACCTCTTTTCTAGCTTTAACATTCAGTGTTTTGGTAGGTGGATAACTCTGGGGAGCAGCATTTTTTTAAAAAGAAATTTGATATACCTCATTAGGCACAGCGATAGGAAATTGCAGTATTTTTCAGTTTATTAATATATCAAAAGTTAAACTCATGACTTCATAAAATTAAAACAGCAAGCTCAATTAATTATTAGTGGGACAATATTGAAGCCATGGAATCTCTGTCTTGGTTTTATCATCTAGGAAATGGGAACACTGATTTCTGTGCTGTTAAGCCGTACATCACATGGACTGACACCTCCAAAGTGGTTCACCGTTCCCCCACAGAGAACGTACTTGATAAAGTGCTGCTAAGATACACCTCACATGGTGTTAGGCTCCTGGAAACTATTAACTAAATTTAGTAGTCTGATATTTTCATTTTCTTGTAGGACTTGAGTTTAATGCACATTTTCCTTATCATATTATAAACACAGTAGGTTAATCAGTGCAGCTCCTTTGAAGTTCAGAAACACCTTCATAAGGTATTCATAAGTCAGCATTCGTAAAGGGAGGTTAAAAAAAATCTTATGAACTATTTAAAGAAGACAAATAAGTAACACTTTAGCTGGCATTCATATTTATTCCTCTAGAGCAACACTTACTTCAAACCTCCCATTAAAATTTCCTGTGAGCACCTTATATATCAGTTAATATGAAAATGCAACATTTCCTTATACTAAATTGTCATGAATATAAATATGTATTATTGTAAACAGATAGACCATGGAAATTGACTACATCTACATCTATAAAGGGGAAAAAATCACATAACAATAACCTCCTATTACTACGGCAGTGTAGGGAGGAAAATCCTATGTTACTATGATAAAGGAGCAAAAATGTGTTTAGCGATGAAAGATATGAGAAGCCATAGATAGGAGTCATGGGGGCTGCCTCGCTCCTCTCTCGACGAATGTTCCAGCCATATCTTATGCATGTGTCTTCATAAGCAGATCAAATTCATTTCTAGCACATTTCTGCTTCTGAGTTAACATTCTAAGATTGACTGTGACTTAGATAATCGGCTTTCCGACTAGATCTGGGGGTGTGTGTAGGTGCATACCAATGAGGATATACAATTCATTTCAGTAAGGCTCAGGGCCGTGGCAGCGAAAGTCCGGGGCCATCACAAAAAGTACCTGTCCTCTGTTACGATTATTCCCTCTGTTGGTTTGCCTGTATTTTGTCTTTTTCTATTATGTTAAGGTACGACGCACAGTTCTGGCATTGTGGGGACAGAGAGGAAAATGTGGCTGGCACAATACTGTGAATATTGCAACATAGCCTTGAGCTCTTGACAATAAGATTTTTGATTGATTTATCTTCGTAGGTAGAACCGATGCAGTTTGCCACCTTAAGAATGATGTTCCTGATAATTGGATGACGACCCCAGGAATATTCGTTCTTCAGGGCTTGCTTTTGAATTTCAGAGGACATGGCAATGTTATGGCAGCCTAATTTTGACCATATAAACATAATCAAACCTTCAGGGTGGATGTAGAGATAATGGCATTGAATAGGGAGATACAGCCATACAATAAAAGATTAAAATTGGGTTTTAGTCGTGACTTCGTTTGACTGGACCACGAAGCTTTCTTAATTACCTAACCTGTGTGGATTTTCAAGATTTGGTGGACACAGTGACTCTCTTCTCTGGCTGCACATCACGATCACCATGCAAGCCTTTAAAAAGTGCTGATGCATACTCACCCACTCCCAAACCATCTGGTGAGAATCTCGTGGGGGACGCCTGGATGTCCAAATTTCCTAAACATCCCCAACACGTTCTAATGGGAGCAAGGATTAATGCCATTGTGCTAGCTGATTTCTAAGAGCCTTTTCAGGCTACTCAGTGACAGGGACAGATTTATCCTTCCTTTTTCCTTTTATTTCTTCCCACCAGCCCTTTTATTTTATCCTTTACTTTTTTTTCTTTTTCCTTCTTATTTTACTTACTTAGCAACCCAAATCCTAAAGCTGTAACTTCATTTTCATAGTGGGAGGCAATATCCACCTGAATGTGCTGTAGAATCAGGTAACACTTTAAAATCAATATTTCTTAATATGAGGGCAGAGTTCCAAGGTCCCTTCTGTTCCCAGAGCTAAGTTCAAGACAAACCACAGTCATCTGGCAAATGGGAAGGAACAGCCATCGTTCTCTTCTGGACGCTATGTGAGTCTGCTGATGGAAGGATTTCTTTGGGAGAATAAAAAGGTGATTATTTGATACAATAATTATTTCCTATTGAAAATTCTGTCCTGTATTTTTTTTTTTTTTGATTTATTTTTTAAAATGAATCACTTTGGTCCTATGGTGCTGTTTATGAACCGTGCTTTTGAAGAGAGTCTGCCCCACACAAGAGGGATTTCTCAATTTCTCGAACTGAAGAAATCCTAGGGTGCATACCACTTTATATTCCGATGGCGAGAGTCTGAGTTGACAGTCTGGATTAATGCAGCTTTCAGCATCCATCTCAGGAGATTAGCAAATTGTAGGGAAGCTGCGATTGGTGGATAAAACATTGCTATCTGATGTGCTCAAATTGACACCTGGTGGATAGATTTTTTTTTTATGTCATTGCTTATAAAATTCTTGTAGATAAAAACTCTAATAAAGGACTTGCTTTGTTATTTGTTTTTGCTAGACTTTACCAAATTTACTGCAACTAGCCATCATCTACTTCATTTATCTCTTTACAGCTCAGAATGAATAACCCTAAATTAATCAACTGATTACGAATTCCACAATTCTGTGCAGCCCATTTCTCATTCTCCTCAGTTCTTTTAACAAGAATTAAGAATTAGACTCATGGGTCTGTGCTGTCAGTACTGGCTAGGTGTTAAGTAGAGACAAGCCCACATTGCTTCTATCTCTCTGGGGAGTCTCCAGGGAGGACAAAGTTACATTCATTAAATATATGAATTACTTGGAAGGAGAACAGGATTCTCTCTGGTCATCCCCTTGAGAAGTTCACATTTTTATTACCTCAACATCCCTCCAGTAGTTCTTTGGGGAATCAGGAAAAAAAATCTAATATAGTAACCCCCTCTCCTGATTTTATATAATTACAGAGTGTTAGGTAATTATCTATTTAATCATGCATTTATTCATACATTCAGCAAATGTTTGTGAGTGCCTACTATGTGTCAGGCACTGCCACAGGTCCTGGGGATGAGAAATCAACAAAACACCTTGCTTCTGGGATTCTTCTGGTAGAGAGAAGTCAAGCAGTGCTAAGTACAGTGGAAGAAAACAAAGAGGGCAAGGAAGGCAGGGAGGGAGAAAGTGCTGTTGCCTATATACAGCAGTCAGGAAATTCCTCTCTGATGAAATGACCTTTGAGGAGTACTTGAAAGAAGCAATGACATCAATCAAGCTAATATCTGTGGCAAAGTTTCAAGGCAAGGGTAACAGAGAGTGCAGAGGCCCTGAGGCAGGAGAGTCCTGGGTATGTCGAAGGCATAGCAGGAAAGCTGGTGTGGCTGGAACTGAATGGTGAAGGTTTGCAGTAGAGACGTTCAGATGGTCTGCAAAGGGACAGGGCATTAGAGCCCTACAGGCCATGGTGAGAACTTCGCCTTTCATTCTGAAAAGCAGTAGGTCAATTGGGCTTCTGTGATAAAAATAAGCTCTCCAGGCAAATATTGGGGCAGAGAAACCAGTTTGGAGTCTTCTCACATAGTTCAGGTAAGAAATGATAGCAGCTCAGTTTGGGTAAATGTGATGGAGGTGGTATTCGGTGATCAGATTCTGGACTCATTTTGAAGATAGAAGTGAGAGAATGTCCAGGATGGCTCTCTGTTCTTTTATAGACCATTGCCTTGAGCCATATTACGGAAATACTTCAGGCTTGAACAATGAGAGAGCAGAGGGTTCCAATTCTCTCCGCCGCTTACCTCCCATGGATGACTTGCGTAAATGTCATGAGCCTCAGTTTCATCACAGGTACATTAGTGATGATTATATCTACATTAGTGTATCCTCAGGGTGTAGATTCAGTAAGAACCGTAACTATGCTAAACTGTCTACTTCTACATCTTAATTTTGACAACAACCCTGTGAGAGAAGTGGTGTTATCCCAATCCTATGGAGGAGGAAACTAGCACACGAAGAGATTACATAATTTGTTCAAGGCCACACAGAGCTAGATTTGTGATTTAAAATCAGGTCATTTGACACTGGCACCCAAGTTCCCAAACACTATGTTAACAACCACAAAAACAATAGTGATTTCAGTAACACAAATAGCTTACATCATACAACACGCTATGCCTTTTGTTTATTACCTCACATACATTATTCTATTTCTTTTAATTCTTACAACTTCCTACCAAATGCAAGTATTTTACAAATAAGGAAGTACAGGCTCAGAGGGGTTAAGCATCTTATCCAAAGCACAGAGGCAATCAGCTGGCACTCCTCATAGCCTGCCTTAAAACTTGCATCAACACTACACAAAATAGTCTGATTGACTAATGCCAGGAGGCATCTCCATACTAAGTATTCTTCTGTAGACGCAGGGTGCGGTGAGGGTAGAGGGTAGGGCTGAATCCGGAAGTTCTTATGAGATCCCTAGAGATCTCGGGAATAGCACGCGCCTGCATATCTATTAATCAGATGCCAGAACAATAAGCAAGGAATGACCACTTTCAGTCTCTGGCACATTTCTCTGAAGTTAATATTGCAAGATGTGAGTCTGCTTCTTCCTCCATAAACAGAATTTATTGCATTTTTTTCATTGCTTTCGTTTTTCAGAGATGATGAAGTATTCATCAGAAGGTATGCTTTTGCAATTCATAAGTACTCTCTTTTCACCAGCAAATCTAATCGTTTCATGTTGAAAGAAAAAAAAAAAAGAGCACAAGTAAAAAAGTTACCTATTGTTGGATGTTTTTTCCCCTCAGAGAAATGATAGCCAAAAGAAAAAAAAAAAAAACTTCAACTATTTCAAAGACAAAAACTGACTGCATTTTGGAGGATGATAAAGAATAAAAATGTAATTTATTATCAAATAACAGTGATAGATTGGGTTTTTTTGTTTCAACTTCAGTGGTTATGATCTCCTACAATAAATCCAACTGAATGTTTTTTCGGGGATCTTGTAGTTTATTCTTGCCACAATTTGGTAAAAAATCTCAAAAGAATTAAATCAGTGGTTTATAGGCCTACTTTTAGAAAAACAGAGATTAGACAGCTTTAGAGATAGCAGTGGGCAGAATTTCTCTTTATGGCAGCCTTTGTCATTTAAGATGGAGGAGTCCGTTGGTTCTGATGGGGACACCCAGGATCCTTACGGGTCGCAGAGCTCTTTATGTGCCTCCTTCAGCACCATGGAAAAGACTATAAAGAGAACAGACAGAATGCTTAATAGCATTTGAGGTATGATATCTGGACTTCTAGAAAATTAAGGGTGCAAATATTTGTTGAATGTGCTTGACACACAGCTAAGTATTCACACATGCTAATTAATCCTTACGCCCACGACCAGAGCAAGAAAGGTGTTGTCATTCCCACATCAGAGATGAGGAGACAGAGTCTCAGATGATGTCTAAAACATCTGTCTCAGATATGGAGGAGCTGGTAGGATACATACCACCTCTGCGTGACCCCTGTTCACGGCTACTGTACAGCGCATTACTGTATCTTAGCATCATAACCTTCCACTTCCTCCTCTGTAAAAGGGGAGTATGTGTTTTCTAAAAGGATTAACTTTAAACAATATGTGTAAAGCATCTAGTGTACTGCTTGGCACATTTTAGAAGGTTACTTCTTTTTCCCTTTTACTAAGATTGTGTCTTTCTCTTTCACACAGAGCTATCTGAATGAAGTACTGAGAGGCAGATTATCAGAATTACTAATGGTCTCTTGCTATCGGAAAGTCGAGAGTGATATTTATTTTAACATATATATATTTTTTTCAAGGTGTATACACTCACATTAACCTTAAAGGTTTTATTTGGTACATGTGCCGTTCAGGTTGTACCTGAAAAACAGAATCAGTAAGATATATACATATATATGGAGAGAGAGAGAGAGAGAGAGAGAGAGACAGAGACAGAGACAGAGAGACAGAGAGGGACTGAGAGAGAGAGATGGAGAGAGACAGAGAGAATGTGTGTGAGAGAGGACGGAACATTTCTCTGGTAGAACCCTAAACGACATATATACTACATATATGTATTATAATGTATATATTATGTATATATTAAGAGATTTATTTCAAAAAATTGGCTTACATGATTGTAGGGGCTGGGAAGTCTGAAATTCACAGGGCAGGCTGACAGCCTGGGAACACTCGTGTTGCAGTCCACAGGCAGAATTTCTTATTCCTCTAGGAAACCTCTCTTTTCCACTTAAGGCCTTTCAACTGATTGGAATCAGCCCACCCAGGATGTCAAGGATAATCTTTATACCTGATTACAGATGTAGACCACATCTGCAAAATACCTTCACAGCAACACCTAGATTAGTGTTGGGTTAAATACTTGGGTGCTGTGATCTAGTCAAGTTGACACATGGGACCATCCGTAACAGTGCTTATCTGCTACGCTGTGTAGCAGCAAGACATGTGCCTGAATCATATTATCATGTGTGAGAATCAAAGATCCAGCCTGTGAGTGTTTCTCTGATTGTCGCCAGTGGGGGTGAGGGAACTGAACGAGGAGAAGCACTGAGGTTTTCTTTGTGTCTACACATTTTTCCTAAAAGTAACTATTGTAGTATTTGTTTTTGTTTATTGAATTATTTGCAAAATGTCCTGGATTCAATATTTTCTTGAAGGCAAACACTGGTTAAATTATTCATAGTGCTACTTTCTAAGAATAATTAGATTACCTGCTGCCTACATCAGCTAGGAGACTGTAGAACTAAAAGTTGAGAATTTATTTTTATGTGCATTTTTCTCGACTAATCTAGCCTGTACTTGGAAAGCAAAATAGGATCAAATCTCAAAGCAATTTACAGAGCATGCTTTATGTTGATGGGGATTGAGATTTTAGAAAAGTGGCTCAAGGAAAGACTTATTGACAGGTTGACATTTGCATAAGTAGGAGAAGGAAATGAGGAGGAGAGCCATGGAGATGTCTGGGCAAAAAGCGTTTCAGGCAAAGTCCCCATAATAGGAGGATATCTGGTGTGCTCTAGAAAAAAATGAGCTGGTAGTGGAGCTGGAGGGGAATTAATGAGACTACAACAGTAATAAACGAGGTCAGAGAGATAAAGGAAAGCTTGATTTGTACAAATGTGCAGGGCTCCTTGTGGTTAACTTGATTATTTTTCAATTACACTCTCTTTCCTACTTCCCTTAGAGGAAATATGTTCTTGCCCGCATGATGTTGGCATGGCGATGCGTCTGGCATTGCAGCCAAGCCAATGTGCTGCCCTGCTGTCCTTCAGATGAGCCTGTGCAAGGAATGTGATAGGACCGAGAGCCCCTACTGCTGTGCTGTGATTCACCACGATGTCCACCTAGAGGCAATACTTCTACCAGGCAGTTTCTAGCAAGTGACTGAGCATCGCAGGGGCTCTAGTGCTGGCACATTTTTGTGGAATGCAAGCCCCCTTTCACGGACTCAAGTTCTGCATTGGTCTGCTGAAACTTCCTTGGAACTCCACTGCAATCTGAGATCCTCCCTACCCATGTCTTCTTCCTTCCCCTTCTCCTTGCACCCTGGTCAGACCTGCGCTGCAACTCTACATCGACAGCCCTTCCTGGCTGCTATTGCCCCCTCCCCTTTGTCCTTCACTGACCTTTCCCCACTGAATCTGTTGGATGCCTAATCCCTTGACAGCATCTGTTTTTCAGAATATCTAAACTGACAATGTGGATTCATATTGTTGTATTGTACTTCCTACACCTTGATTTTGGCTTGTCATACAGCATGAAGAATAATAAGAGATGCATGAAGCAGAATTGGACGCAATCTGCCTAAACTACCACGATCAAAGTTATGGGCATAAATAGAGTACTATAATATTAAGCCATGAGGATTTGACACAGTTTGTTGCACAGCATGATTGTGACAATAGATAATGGCTTCACATAGTAAAATTTTGGCTTTTTTTCTAAAGTAGATGGAAATCCACTGCAGAGTTGGGAACACAGGATGGCATGATCTGAATGATTCTGTTTTAACAGGTTCCCCTATTATTGTGTTGATAATAAATGGAAAGGAATAAAGGACAACAACAGGGAAATCTGCTATTTGGCTTGTGAAATAATTCAGCCAAGAGAAAATGATGGTTTTGACCCAGATGGAGTGAAGTTGTAACAATCAAGATATTTTTCAAAGATAGAGAAGGCAGAATATATTGATGAGATGATGTGTAATGTGTAACAAAAAGGAAAAAATGATGGCACCAAGGGTTTTGACCTGAGCAACTGGAATGATTGAGTAGTCTTAACTGAGGGAAGAAACAATCTAAAATCAGGCTACATAGGTCCTCCAACTTTTCAGCTGCAACCATCTGTGTCTCCACCATACTTCAGCTACCCTCTCCCACAGGTATTTTCTGGGCTTCGTTAACACTAATAAATACATCACTTCTGGAATCTAGATGTTTGGTGTGTTTCAAGTTTACTGAATCTAGTACCCCACTTTGAAAATGTTTCAATGTCATCAAGGACTTAAAAACGATATGCTATCAACACCATAATGGTTTTTTCCCCTTTATAACATAGAACATTGTGCTCTTTTCCTATCAAGACTCACAGTATAAATTTTCTTTAGGGATAATGACCCACCTGGCACAATCTCAATCCTGGTTTTCTACAACTGTTCTCACCTACGGTCAGCTCTTCTCCCATGTTCAAGTTCATTGCTTCTGCAATTTTTCTCCTTATCTACCAAATGACCAGTTTCTGCTTTGCTACTGAATCATTTCCATTAGCAATTAAACCTCAATAGATCCATGAGCCTCTTTCTAAACTAGAATGAAATATTTGCTTCTTTGCCCACCACCAAGGGTGTTCCATGGGTAGGTACAGGTCAAACCAACCTCATGAAGACTGGCTGCCACCTGGACAGCATCCTGGGTCCCATGAGTCCTGGGTATCAGAGCTCCCTCATCCTCTTACACACAAAGAGCCCCACCTTACAGTGTAGGGGCCTCTAATTCCGACAGTGCAGGCCACAGCCTCTCCTACAGCTATACCATTGCATCTTTCAAGTCAGCTCATTACAACATTGATGACTGTGACTGGTCATAGTTATGGACCTGGAGCTATACTACCATGGCATAGTTTAGTGGAGTTTCAGCTATCATATCAGTAAAATGGAAATGATAACATAACTTCAGAGGATTGTTGTGCAGATTAATCGTCCTTTTGTATAGAATAAACTCTTTCCTCTTTTATTTTATTTTAGAAATATCTATACAGAATTTACAATATTTAGATTTCACCAGGACACATGACCAATGACTATAGTGATCATGTGAATAATATACTCAGCCTTAACTTTGGGAAGCATACTACAATAGATAGATTGATGTAAGAAAGACATAGATAATGAAAGAAATAGACATGTATGCAGAGGCAGATAGATATTACAAAATGAGGACAATGTTCTCAAGAAATATCTCATTTTGAAATATAATCAGACCCAAATTAATACATAGATTCAAATGCAATTATTCTTCTGTTATTTAACACAATACAAACATGTGTAAATACCATGGCTAGTATGTGAGACTCATAGCAAATATAAAAACTTTTATAACCAATAAAATAAAATAACAAGACTCATAAAAGTAGGAGTTTGTATTGGAGATTCATGACCAAGTTTAACTTATTCAAGTTATGAAAGTATTGTTTAAAATGATAAATGAATTAATATAACTCACCTCATTAATATAATAGTAATATAATTTAAAATAAATGAAAAAGTATATAACTATATCAATATATGCAGAAAAAGCATTTAATAAAAATCAAATTTCTAGCTTATTTAGAAATAAACTAAAATGCTCTTAGCACTATAATGATCAAAAAGCTAAAACTACATGCTTAATTTTGACACTGTAGAGCTATTTCACTTTGGAAAGTAATTTAGCAATCATCTTAAAATAAAAGAATATGCATATCCTAAACTTCATGCGCAACAGTGGTCATTGTGTCTTAATATTCTTCAGAGATAAAGTCAAGGTGGCAAGTTGACATGACAGAGTTTAATATGTGTCAAGAACAAACCTCATGACACAATTCTAGGGAAAGTAAGAAATTTAATTATTTACATTCCAGTTTAACGTAAATGTTTCCAGGCTAATTTGAGAGTCAGATCGTTGCTACTTAAATGATATAAATTAAGAATCTAAGGTTTCCTTACTTTATTTGGAACTTTGATGAATTAATGAGGTCATATATAAACCCAAACGTAGAAGAATTATATATTGCAAATGTAGAAGGTTTTTGAAAACACTTTAATATATGTAATATTCTAGAGCAAATGTTAACAAATTTTTTCTCTAAGGGGCCAGATAGTAAATAGTTTAGTATTAGTAAGTCACAATCTCTACTACACAATCTTCTTTGTTATTTTTTCAACCAAATAACATGTTAAACAAATGAACAGACGTTTTTAGCTCTTTTATGCTTATTCATTATAGGGACATATAATACAATAACCCGTCATAGAGACTGGGCCCTAAGGTGGAGCACGCAACATTCTTAGTGACTACAACTGTTTCATAGGTTTTATTCTTATAAACATTTTCAGGGTTCAAAATGGGAATTATCCATAAATAAGTCCTCACAGAACCTATATTCAACAATCATAATAATTCCAAATAATTATTGTCCCTTGATGTCTAACACATTATATAATACAAAATACATTTGATTTCTGAAATTAAGGTCTGGTAAGTACAGTGTCCATTTATAGTATACTAACCACTGCTAGTTACTCACACCCTCAAGAGCTCTCTCTCTCTACGAACTTTAATTTTCCAAAACCCTTTGTCTGCCCAGATTTAACAGCATGGAGTACCTCTTTACTTGCATCATAATCTGTTTTCATGTCTCTTCTACAATTTTTTAATAAAAAAAGAGACATTTTTACAAATACTGATGGTGAGATACGTGAGATAAGTTTTGTTTTTGTTTGTTTGTTTTTTTTTTTTTTGCTTTCCCACGAAGAACTTGTCAGTGAAAATCTTGTGGTTTGTATTTTCTAAGGCCGTTAAATATTTTGTGAACATATATTTTACTTGAATAAAACAATGATTATGCAGTATCAATACAGAAAAGAAAAGGGTTGGGAGTTTATTATCTAAATTATGTCCCGCTGGTCATCAGCATACCTCCAGACCAACAGCAAGAACAATTTATCTTCCCAGTCGGAAAAGACAGGTGTATTTAATACCTACAAAATATTTCAGGAGCTATATATGTGGATTCTCATTTTGCCCTAATGACAGCTCATGAAATTGGCATTAGTAAGACATACCATATCTGACAGCCGAAGAAACTGAGTTTCCAGGGGGTTAAGTAACTTTGGCGGAGGTCTCTCTGCCCTCTCGGGGTTCCCTTTTTCCTTAACTCACCATCTTCAAAATGTTCCCAGTGTAACTGGAGGTGAGAAGATGGAGACGAAACCCTGAGAGTTTTAGCACATTGTGGGGAAAAAATGTAACTAAGACAATGTGAAAAATAAGACAATAATAGAAATAACATTTTCCATTATATAAATCTCATAGTAAGTCAATCAATAAATAAATGTTGCACTTCTACTATATTCTAGGGCCATGTTGGGCTTCTTGGTAGACAGCACGGATACAGAAGCATTGCCTCTGACCTCACAGAGTGTATACGTGACCTGGTGAGAAAAGACCAGTAAACACAGACAATTGATAATTCAGAACATGATAAATCAATTTAGTTGGACATAAAACAAATGTTACATGTTCAATTAGGAACAGTATACGAACTGCCCTCTGAGAATAAAACTTTCATATCACTTCTCTTTGCTGTGTCAACAGATATAAAATTTGAGCAGAGCCAAAGTAAACTAAGTGTTTGACATTCAATTAAATAATAGAAAAAATTCCCTTTAGAAAGAGTAGAGAATGATATTGCTATTCAGTCATGTGTTTAGGAAATATTTAATATTTGTTGACTTGAGGATTTCTTTTTTCACACCGATCAATTCTGATTCACCAACACCAACTGGGTGTTCAACAATTCAATTCAATTCTGACACCAACTATTCAGAGTTAGACCAGACCCCACAGGCTAATGGTTGAGCTCCACGAGACTGCCCTTGCTTCAGATGCCAGTCATAGTGGAGTATCCCGGGTATCCACATTTCTGCTAGAATGACTGCAGATTCAGGGGTTCCCACCATCCTCTATCAATTTGAATGATTCTCTAGCAGAATTCACAGAACTCAGGAAAGGATATAACTATCTATTACCAGTTTATTATAAAGGGTACAACTCAGGAACAGCCAAATGGAAGAGACACACAGGGCAAGGTACGGAGGTGGGAGAGTGCAGAGCTTCCATGCCTCTCCAGATGCACCACTTTCCTAGTGCTTTGATGTAGTCCCCAACCCAGAAGCTCACAGAACTCAGTCCTTTAAGGGGTTTTATGGAGGTTTCACTATGTAGGCACAATTGATTACATCATTGGCCACTGGTGATTAAACTCAACTTCCCTAGAGGTTGGAGGTTGGGGCTGAAAGTTCCAACCCTCTAATCAAATGATTGGTTCTTCCTCCTAAACTACTGAGGGGCTCACCTAGAGTCATCTCATTAGCATAAATTCCCGTATGGTTGAAAGGGGACTCTATGAATAAAATAAGTTACTCCCAGCCCTCAGGAAATTCCAAGCATTTTAGGAGCTCTGTGCCAGGAACCAGGGACAAAGAACAAATATATTTTATTCCACCACATGACTGGAAAAAGAATCTTTAGATCAACTCTTTCTTGTCAAAGTTATCAAAGAACATCTGCGGAAATAGCTAAAGCCTAGAAGATATCATTTTTGATAGCTAATAAAAAGAAACCCATGACTCTTAGGGGGCAGGCAGATGTATTTATGTTTGAGTGTGAGAACAGGGATATGAGTTCCTATCTTGTTTAATTCAGTATGTATCCAGACAGATATGTATTTTTTCTATGACTTTCCAAAGGGGAAATTTTTTTGTTATTAAATAATTTTTGCCTCTGGGCAATTTTTGCTGAGTGGAAAGTTAAAACATAAAATTGGTAAATCAAGAAAATTTATGTTCCATAATCTGCATCCTATTCTGGATAAATCTCTGTGCTTTTCTCCCTCTGTCTATACTAAATTGAACACAGTTATTTTTCACATTTTTGTAGACAAATAAGTTTACCAAATTATAACTAAAACCTTTCTTTCTCCCCATGTGAAAAGTACCTAATTGATTAAATATTTTTCACTTAAAAAGATGTTTGAGGTTTAAAGTAACAGGGTTAAAAGAAAGAAAGATAACAATCTTAGGATAACAAAATTTGTCTTTTTTATTGTTTTCTCATTATCATTTTTATGGATACTTTTATCATGTGAGTCTCAAATTTTAAAGCAGATGGGGCTGCATAATGACCTTAATAAAATTCTTGTTTTAGAGGTTCATAGATCCTAGATTCCATTAACAATTACCTATCATTTTTAATATGACATACATTAATATATGATTTTATACTTTACCCAAAATATCTATAAAAAATTTCAGAAACTTTTTGAAAAGTGTCTTCTGATCACATGTTTCATGCTCACAAGTTTGAAGGGAGTTGAATTTCTGAAAAACATAAGACTCTCTTTCCGTGTTGTGAAAGGAAGAAATCTTGGGACCTGCTGAGATGCATGGCCAGGGGAGGAAGATGGCCAGACCCAGGAATGGGACCAATTTCAACTGGGACTGAGAGTCTCGGTTCAGAAATTGAATTTCTGGATGCCAAGGACTGAATAGTTTGGGCTAAGATAGAATACAATGGAAAATAATGGAGAGAAAGGGGTTTGACCCAAGAATCAAACATATTTAAACAGAAGTTGAATTATGATAAGACTTACATTAGGAATTTCATGAGCAGATTCAAAAGCTGAGACCCAAGACAACAAAAACCCACTGGAAACCTGAGAGAACCAGAGATGTTTGGGGATGAATTTCAAAATGAATGTCTCAGAGAAGATCTAAAACCCTCACCACCAAAGCCTAATTATCCGGAATAATTTACTGTTGTACAATTCTATGAATTTTAGCAGGAGTGGATTGACATATCCAACACCGAAGTTAAGATACAGAAAATACCCATCACCCCTCAAAATTCTCTGATACCGCTCCTATGTATTCAAACACTATCAAGAAGGACTGTAAAATTTTAATAACCCTGCACCAATAAGATATTTAATATATAATTTTCTCCTAAGGAATATTTTTGTATATAGGTGAGTTCATTAATAAATTTAAAAGAAGAAATAATGCTAGTCTCACAAGAACTCTTCTAAAAATACTACTACATGACAACAAAGTTGGGTTGATTCCAGGGCAGCAAAATTGGCTTAACATTTAAAAGTAAGTCAATAAAATTCACTGCATTAGGAAGATAGAGAAAAAATAGCATAAGCTAATTATCTGCCCAAAATCCCACCTTTTGTTAACATTCAACATCCATTCACAATGTGAACTCTTAGAAAACAAGGCAACTAGAGAAAGAAGAGAACTTTTCTAACCTAACAAAAAAGTATGTACAACCATCATCCTTAATTTTAAAATGTTGAAAACTGTTTTTTTAGTCCAGAAATGGGGCAGAATATACATCTTTATCACTTTTGTCAACATTCTCTTAAAGAATATAGCTGATACATTAAGAAAAGAAAAATATACATTTAAGAACTAGAAAGGAAGAAATAAAACTCTTAGTATTTGTAGGTTATATAATTTAGTGTACACAAGAAATCCAAAATAATAGATATCTACATATAATTTATTAGAATTAATCAGTGAATTCAGCATGATTTGTAGATTCAAAATCATATCAAAATCAAATACACAACTATATAAAAACATATATTAGAAAATAATTTTAAGTGGTTCTAGTAGTGTCATTAAAACCTGTTATTAAAATTATGAATTCTGCTTGATACTATCTAGTAATAATAATGACTATGCTCTGACTCAGAAATTACACTGCATATTCTACCCTTTGGAAAGTTTTTATGCACCCCGAGGAATGAGGATGTCACTGTTCGAATCTTTTTTTGTTTGTTTTTTTGAGACAGAGTTTTGCTCTGTCACCCCGACTAGAGTGCAGTGGCATGGTCATAGCTCACCACAACTTTGAACTCCTGGGCTCAAGCAATCCTCCTGCCTCAGCCTCCGCAGTAGCTAGGACTACAGGTGCATGCCACCCTGTCTGGCTAATTTTTTTTATTTTTATTTTTAGTAGAGACGGAATCTCACTCTTGCTCAGGCTCATCTCGAACTCCTGAACTCAAGTGATCCTCCCACCTTGGACTCCCAGAATGCTAGAAATACAGGCCTCAGCCACCACATCCAGGTTCTTGGAACCTATTTGAAAAGTTCAGTGGAGTCTAAATAGAATTTGATCAAGAATAGAATTTTTGTCAACCAGATAACAGAGTTGTAGTAATAATTACGATGTCTAGTGAGGGTTCCCAGGCTAACCCTGTATCAGAGACTCCTGTGTAACTATAGGTGGTTGGTTGACGTTTTCATGGTCATGGGTCGTAATATTAATGTATACCTTATCATATGAAAACATTTGATTTTGTTTTCCCTGTATTCAAACACGACTGTACAATATGAATGTGAAACACATTTGTCATGTTATCTGTGACATCTATTTAAAAGGAAATTTAGGATATTTACTGAAAGTAAAATAAAATCTATTTCATACAATGCTAATTTTGTCCATTTATTCATTCATTAAGCATGAATGGAACACATACTATGTGCCAAACACTATTCTAGGTGCTAGAGACACTGTCGTAATTAAAACAAGACACAAAACTCTGCCTCTAGGGAGACAGAAAACAAACAAAATAATACATCTATTTTTAGTGTATTAGTTGGTGAAAATTCTATATCATTGCGCAAGCAGTTTCTGTAGTCTGCTCATGTGGGATCGTTGCATCTCAGACTGATGCAGTCCAATTGAACCTTATGAAAATTTAATCACTTTGAACTTAAAAAAAAAAAAAAGCCCAGTTATTTCACGGCCTCATACACAGTTTATTTACTTATGCCAGCCATCAAAATTCAGTAACGAAAATCATGAGGGACTTTACAAGCAACTCAGATTAATTTAAAAAATGATTTTATATAGTCAGTACCTAATAATTAAACAAGTTTGAAACCATGACAGAAATGCCTATGAGGAAGGAAGAATTTGACAAGGGCACACATTAATGTGGGTATGAAATGAGACAAAATATGAGCCTGTGAAGAACATAAGTCCCCTTATGTATGAATTTTCCCTGAGACAGGATGGCAAATCCGTTTCATTTTTTGTCCCAACCCTGATTGCTTGGCACTGGCTGCCCCAAGCACTGTGTTCGAGAGGTCCAGCTCCTGGTTAAAAACCTTTGCATAGTTTGTTTCAAGCATGATCACAGGCAATTACAAAGGCTTTACCTGGCAGGCTTCAGCGGGGCGGGGAGAAGGGTAAACTGCTCTGGCTCCCTTAATCTCGGTGCACGCGCACCAGTCTCTGAAGGGAGCTGCAGGCAAGAGCTCAGGCCTCTCGGGCTAGGCAAGTACTCTGCGTATTTGCATTCCTGGCCTGGGCACCTGGCACCTTCATTCCTGGATCTCTTCACCCAGATCCTTGGGCAGAGGTCCTCTTCGGGCGCCTCTGCTCAGCCCTCCTTATGGGATGGTGGAGGAATCTTGGAGACCCCACTCTGACTCAGTATGCAGGACTTTTCCAGTCCTAGTATTCTCCTTTCTCCCTCCTCCCTGGTCTCTGGTCCGTACAAGTGCAAGAGCGTTTGTTTGGGGTTCCTTCAACAGTTAGACACCCCCACACATACACCCCTAACATTGCACCAGAGAGCCCTTTCATAGAGGCACAGAGGAGTATGAAATGACGAGGGGAGGGGCAGTGGGCACCTTTTCCAGTTTCAGCCCCTTGCCTACACTCTTGTAGTAAGTGATTTAAGCTTCACTGTTACTTTCATTTTGGCTTCTCATTGCTTCCATTGGCTACCGCAACACCTGACAGCCACTCCGGCTCAGCCGAGACCCTGACAATATTGAGAGGTGTGAGGCCGAGACTCCCTTGAGCACACAGTAGTATCTTCTCAATGGCCAGCTCCTGCCTGGACCAAGTCAGGTGCCCCGAAGGTGACGTGCCCATCCATCCCACATTGCTTTGGCTCCACCTTTATACCTTTATGTCTGAACTGTGTGGATCTAGCAGGAGTTCTCATCCAAGCTTCCCCAAAGCTCAACTGTATGCAAAACCATGTTGTTTTCATTTGAAAGGAGATTACAGAGAAAACGAGTTCAATTGCCAGGTACTAGTAATAAAAATGAGGGAGAGGAGATGCATCAGAGAGAGAGAATTGGTACCATGTGACACCAGGCTCATAAAATGGCACGTGCCTTGTCTATGTCTGTAAACGTGATTCCACGTGTCACCTACAATCACACAAATGAGGGACGCTAAAAAGTGCCTTCGATTCTAAAGGCCACTGACACTGTAGGTCTGGCTCTTTGCTGAGAAGTAAGAGCAACCACAGCAAGGCTGACAATTTTCTTAATTTCCTAGACTTCAAGCAAATTCACAGATGGGAACCGCTGGGGTGGTGATTATGTGGACGTGGGTAGCGAATGTTCTATAATTACTGTCATTGGACTGCAAAAGAAAAGAATGTCTTCATAAAGGGAAGACCATTGGCTTCGGAATCAGGCACATTCAAAATAAATTTCTGGATCTGTCCCTGGGTAGCAATGTGACTTAGGCAAATTATTTACTGTAATGCCTATAATACCTACTAGGGTCACTGATGATTAAAGAAATTAATGTATTTAAAGGTTCTTGCCTCCCAGTGGTCACAGAACAGATATTCAACAAGAAAAGGATACCTTCCCCTCCTCAGAGAAAGAGAGTGTTGGGGCTCAGAAAACGAGACCGCAGATGAAGGCCTCAGAAGCAAGTCTGACCGTCTCCAGTCCTCCTGTGTCTGACTGGCCCCTCATTCTCCCGCAAGGCCAGTCATGGAAACTAGAATCTCTCTTTCCTCAAGGCAGGTCATAGAAGCCAGAACCCCTTTTCCTCAAAGCCAGACATAAAATATAAAAATATTACTCTAACTTTGCGCTCACCTTTATGGTGAAAAATGACCGTAAAGAAATTGTCTCACCTACCTTATTTGACGGTAGGTTATAAGACCCTCATTTCAGAGAGGACCTCACCCCACACCCAGAAGGAAGAAATGCTGCGCAGAGGGGCCAAGACGAATCTAGACGGAGAGGCCTTGATGGGTTCCCCAGCTCAGCCTAACAGTGTTAGATCATATCCTTTTGGTCCAGTCATATTTCTGTGGCTGTCCATAGTTTATTGAACCTAAGCATAAAAATGGACACTTTTCTCTATATCTTTGGGTCTTCATGCTGAAGGCTCCCATGCCACATACAACTACGATCAAATAAATTTGTATGCCTTTCTCCTATTGATCTGCCTTTTGCCAGTTGATTTTCAGTGAACCTTCAGTGGGGAAAGGGGAAGTTTTTTCTTGGCCTCTCTGATAGACATGGAAGGGCCATGGCTGGTCATTGGAAGAAACAGCTAAGGAAGCTGAGTTTATCCTGCAACTCTCAGTGGCAATGTACGGCAGCCCCCGCTTATGTGCCGAACCCCCAGTGGATGCCAAAACCCAATATAGTATTCAACCCTACATACACCATGTTTTTTCCTACACATACATACCTATGATAAAGTTTAATTTATAAATTAGGTACTATAAGAGATTAACAATAACTAATAAGACACTAGAACCTTTATAGCAGTATACTTTTCACAACTTCTCTGGTAGATTCTTTCTTACCAAAGAGCTTAGCAATGCCGTCATGCGATATTTTTCCTTTCCTTATTAAGTAGAGAATTTTCACTTTTTCAAGTAAAGGAAGCACTTTATGGTATATTTACCATACAGGAAATGGTATGGTAAATATACCATACCATTGGTATATGGTATATGGCTACCATTGGGTAGCCCCCAAACAGGAAATGCACCTGGGATTCAGGAGGGATCGAAAGAAAAAGAGAAAGACATAATATAGAACACTAATACCTCTTTTTTTTCCTGTCTTTTCTTTTCTGGGGTTGTGTGGTCTGTTTCTCTAAGCTCCTAATTCTTCTGTGCGTTTCTCTTTGCACTTTAAGTAATATGAGTATCTCGACTGCATCAAAACATCTCTTCGGCCGGGCGCGGTGGCTCACGCCTGTAATCCTAGCACTCTGGGAGACCGAGGAGGGCGGATTGTTTGAGCTCGGGAGTTCGAAACCAGTCTGAGCAAGAGCGAGACCCCATCTCTACTAAAAATAGAAAGAAATTAATCGGACAACTAAAAATAAGTAGAAAAAATTAGCCGGGCATGGTCGCGCATGCCTGTAGTCCCTGCTACTCGGGAGGCTGAGGCAGTAGGATCACTTGAGCCCAGGAGTTTGAGGTTGCTGTGAGCTAGGATGACGCCACGGCACTCTAGCCTGGGCAAAAGAGTGAGACTCTGTCTCAAAAAAAAAAAAAAAAAATCTCTTCAACGTAACCACCCAGGAAAGAGGGACCAGCCTCGATAAGCAGTCCATAAGTCTAAATTATCAGCTACATCTGATTGATTCAGCTTGGATCAGATGCCATGCCTGGACCAATCAATTTTAGCTCAAGGTGGTTGCATTGCATAACTGTAATTGGCAGCTTTGGCTGTGGTTGCAGAATGTCATGGGAGGGGATATGAAAGTACTCTCTGCAAAATGAATACAGTGGAAGCAGGAGGGAAAATGGGCTGCACTACCAAAGAAAAATCATCAGTATTTCATCTTCTATTAATCTGATTAGGCACATATTTTTACCTTTGTTCTCAATAAAGAGCAATGTGTTGGTTATGCTTATAATACACTGAAGCAAAAACAAACAACGATAAAAATTACTGAAACACAAAAGTAGAATTTCTATATAGGAACTCTTAACTGGTTAAAGACGGGAATGAGGGCTGCTTTGAAGTCACATGCACAGTTATGAGCCACAGAATGATGTTTCAGTCCACAATGAACCTCGCATACAACCGTGGTGCAATGAGATTGTAATACTATATTTGACTATACCTTCTCGATATGTTTAGGTACACAAAATGCTTACCGTTGTGTTACAATTGCCTGCAGTATGTAGTGCAGGAACATGCTGTACAGGATTTTAACGTAGGAACAATAGGCTATACCATATGGCTTAAGTGTGTAGTGGGCTATACCATGTGGATTTGTGTAAGTGCAGTCTGTGATGTTCACACAGGGATGAAATTGAACCAGGACACATTTCTCAGAATGTATCCCCTTTGTTAAGTGACACATGATTATATGTTAAAAAGAATTGAGAAAATGCTAAGTGTACATTTCAAGAAAGCATGGTTTGCCACCAAAGCGAACTGTGGTTATGTTAAAATCAACTTCATCCTCCATCCAATCCACATCTTGATGTTATCATTCAGAAAAACTTCACCACTAAATCATGGCCAAGGATATTAATGCAATCATCTTCAGAGATCTCTACATACCTTTTAGAAAAATAAATATAATTCTACAGGAATACCCAGTTTAACATCCTGTTATTACATATATTGACAGACAAATATGTATACAAATATATCTATTAGGAATTAAATTGTGTATTTTATATCCTGCTTTTATACCCAATGAACATTTTTTGATATGTATTATATGAGTAAATTGTAAAGCATACAATTCAATTCCTATTTAAAGCAATATATATAAATATTTTATAATATATCTTTAACATATGTATGGATATATGTATATATAAAATTAAATCACATAAATAATAAACATTTCAATTTCAAAAAATAGGCTTGAACAATAAAATTTGGATGAACGTTCCAGAAGAGTGTCTTCAATTATAGCGAGTGCTGAGGGTCTCAATTTTTCCCCATTGTTATGAGATATTTGGATATTCTAGGACTGTGGTCCCCAAACCCCTGGGTCACAGGTTGGTAGTTTTAGCCTGTTAGGAACCGGGGTACACAGCAAGAGGTGAGTGGCTGGTGAGGCAGCGAAGCTTCATCTGTATTTATAGCCACTTCCCATCACCCACATCATGGCCCGAACTCCACCACCTGTCAGATCAGTGGTGGCATTAGATTCCCATAGGAGCACGGACCCTACTGTAAGCTGTGCATGTGAGGGATCTACGTTTCACGCACCTTATGAGAATCTAATGCCTGATGATCCGAGGTGGAGCTGAGATGGTGATGCTGGCTCTGGGGAATGGCTGCAAAATCATCCCAAAACTATCCCCCCCACCCAATCCATGGAAAAATTGTCTTGCATGAAACCTCCCTGGTGCTGAAAAGGTTTGGAATTGCTGTTCTAGGACATTATATAGGAACGTAGCCTTTTATTATTAGATAACTAAAGTTTTTTAATGTTAAATGTTATCTTTTCTCTTAACGCTTGTAAGTAATATTTTTATTGTTCTAGTTTTTCTGAAATACTTGCTCTGGGTATTTTTATTAATTTCACTCAATATCTATTTTCTAACTCATTATGTTCTGCCTTCGTTGATCTCTTTCTTCTTGTTTTCACAAAATTCAGAAACTATAGAGTAGTAGAAACAGCAAAACACATGCAACTAAAGAGCTTGCCTACATCCTACCTAGACCTTCTCTGAACCTCAATTTCCTTATCTATAAAATGCCTAACTTACTGTTGTCTTGAGTAGGAATTAAAGGTATAAAATAATAGGTGAAAATGGGTGCAAACCATCAAGTGATTAAACAATACATGATTTCATTTGTTCAGTCATCTATAATCATTTAGTAAATGCCTCCTGAGAATTTAATTCTGGGCTTAGTTTTGTAGAGGATTTTAGGAAAAATGCTACATGGATAAAGATAGCATAATTTCAATATACTTTGTCCATTGGGATATATGACCAATTAAAAGATAAAAATGTGATAACCGGTGTTTATTAGCCTAGCTAGATACCAGGCCAAACAGCTGGCTTGTAGGAAGAGGGGCAGTCACTCAAGGCTGGAGTGTGTAGATGCGTCCCCACTCCTATCAGATGCTGAAACATGAACTGCTCATCGTGGGTTACAAATAAAGTATTTTCTTGTCTGAATTCTTTTCTTAAAGAAGTCACACTTTTCAACCTTCATTTTGTGTCTAACTCACATCTCATTCACGCCGATAATTTTGTATAGAAAACCTCAACTCTCTCATAGTATTTTAACATTTTTTCTTTTTCAAAATAAAATGAATGCTAATCAGAAGCTCCATACAATCATTTCCATAAAGGGTTAGTGACATTTCTTCCCTATTAAAATCTACTATTTGCTGTTGATTTGAGTCAGAGAAAAAGAACAATGAAGGAATGGGATAAATTTGGTTCCATTTGGCCCCTATTTAGATCCTAAGGGGAAACTTTATAAACCTAAGCTATGCATTTGTTTTAATGCTTTGTAAAAGAATTCACAGACATTCTGCTAATGACATTAGACCCAAAAGATTTTTTAATCTCCTTGAATTACTACATAAAAGCAGATAGCAATTTCAAACAAAACCAAAAACACATGGGCAACAATTACAACAAAACTGGATTTCAAGGTATCCTCCGTGCACTGCAAAATACACCAGTAGCCACAAGATGGGCATCATATCACTCTTTATGCAGAAAGACAAAGGAAGCAATAAGAGTGGTTTCTTTTGGAGCTGAGAACAGAAAAAACTCCAGCTAATCAAGAGATGTTCTCTGCAAAACCTGCCTGGACACCTGGAGAACTGCAGCTGAAACTGGTGAGTCCCAGGTGAGTGCATGGGGCCCACGGTAAGAAGTGTTGTACTAGACACCTGGAGCAGCCCCCAAGAACTCCCTAAATAGGTTCGCTTTGGGACTCCCTTTTAGGACTGCTCCCCACTGAGAATAAACTTCTGAGAGAGAGTGGAATCAAAACTGAGCAGGATGGGGCAAGAGAAAGGAAAACACGAGAAGGCCCATGCCAAAGTAGGGAAAGGAAACACAGCCAGGACACATCCCCAAAAATGGGGCACTGAAGAGAGAGCTCTGCAAAGTTAGAAAATCCTTCCTGAAACTTACCTCATTCTAAATGATGAAGAAAATTAACTTCACAGAAAAACAGAAAAGTCTCGATTCACAGAAATTTATTTCTGTGCCTTGTAAAGGAACAAAGATAATAATAGCAGAAAACATGCTTATATTTGGAGCAACAAAGAAATGTCAAAGCTAAATTCAAATCAAAGCAATTCTAAGAAAAAAACTGAGATTTGGGAGCTGGTTAATTTCCCTGTGGACTATGGGAGCACGCTGCAAAGATGTGTCCACGAAACCAAACCGCATCTGCTATTTCAAAATGAGCTAAGAGCCAGCAAGAGGATACAAGGCATGCAAGAAGAACATGGATCAAAACGAAGAAAACTCAAGAGTGAGATCACAGGCCTTGGGAGAGAATGATAACTAAATGACAACATCAGAAATTAAGACTAAATCTGAAGGAACAAAACTGAAAACAAGATAACGTCTTAAGAAATGGAGGATGAAAAGGAAAATTTTTTGGTTAAAAATTGAAAAGATAAAAAGGAATTGAGACAACGACACATACTGACGACAAACAAAAGAGATTGCTGTAGGAATGGTGTGAGTCTCTGAAAACAAAACCAAAGCAGAACAAGAACCATTTTTTGAAATTAAAAAAAAAAAGGAAAGAAAGAAAAAGGAAAAAAATGAAAACTACATACTGAAAAACTATAGTGCACACCTGAGATGCTTGAGGATATCTACCTGGAAATAATATCGAGATATAGTCTATTAAGCTTACTAGATTTTAAAGAAAAAAATTTCTTTTGAGTATATAGGAAACATAGGTCATGACATACAAGTGAAACGAAATTAGATAATCAATAGAATTTTCAGCATTTCATGCAAAAGGGACATATTTAAGATATGTAAGATTATAGATATGACTTTCAATTTATAAAGGGCACAGTTATGATTATGCAGAAACTCAGAGAACAAATCGTTACCATGAGTCCTTCCTCAAATTTTCTAGAAAATGAACTTCAGACGACCGAACTGACTAGAGAAATGTCATCACCAAAAGGGGTGTGGAACATTAAATATTAGAGTTTCCTGCAAAACAAAGAACAAATCCGGAGTCTCAAACACCCGGGAGGACAAACCTTTCTCAATATGTGGATATTAAAAATCAGTCTCAGTCCTATTCCTTGTCCCACACCCTGTAAATCAATCTTCCGAATAATTAGCCATTCACCCCCTGTCCCTCCAACAGCACCGATGTCTTCCTATTGACGGTCATGTCAACCTTCGCAGCCACTTGTCCCAGCTCTCCAACTTGAGAATGAAAAAAGAAGTTACACAAAACAAAACAAAATAAAAAGCAGCTACAGCTGGCTGAAGCTGCAACCAAAATTTCTTCACTTAAGGTCCCCTCGTAACAGAGGTTAATACCAGGTTGGATTTTTAGCCTTTGCCTCATGGATCACACTGAAACAATCCACGGGCATTGTTTGCTACAACATCTAACTACACGTTAAAAATGATGCCGTAGATTTTGCCACTTCAGCATTTAGTTAGGCCTTTCAGGTAACGCCAGAACTCAAAGAAACATTTGTTATTTTATAGAGACTGGCAAGTTTTCTCTCAACTTTTTAGTCTTAAGGAAGAATAATAAGTAAAAGTGCATAATTCAGGAGTTTAAATTCATCTCTGGACAGCTGAGAGGTAAAATAAGAAACATGAAGGTAAGGAGTAAAAGAAATGACAAAATATGACGCCCCGGCCACATCTTAATAAAAAAGAGGCTCATTTTGAAATGTAAGTTAAGAACATTTGATTTTAGTTCTAGAATTCATGTAGTTCTGGAGTAAAAAGTTCAGAAAAGGTAAACTGCCCCCTGGCAGTGTAACTCAGCTTCCCAATAAACTTTTCAAGATCGCTCGTTAGTGGGATGGATTCGTGATTTGATTTCTTGAAGAAATTAAGTATCTGCCTCCTTTCATAGAGTAAGCAAGCTCATTAGTATCGTAGTTGGGAAATTCAGAGGAAGAGAAAAACTATGGGAAATCGAAGCTTGGCTAGCTTAACAAGACAAACTGTCTTACTGGCTACCTCCTGAGCACACTCAAAAAGGAGAAAGGGGGAGTTTGCAGAATTTCATTTTCAGTGGTCCTCATTGTATGAGCCTCAGGAAGGCCACAGCCACCAGCATTCTACCTCCATAGGAAAGGCTCCGCTTGAAGCCATCTGCTGCTCCTGGGTAACTTTGCCCACGGCAGCAGCATCTCACTGAGCAAGCAGCTTCATCAACAGTGAACCTCCTCTCCAAGCATAAAGTAGGAGAGAGATAAAATATACAATTAAAGAAAGAAAAATTGCTCCTAAATTTTTCTGGAACGATACATTACCTTCCATGACTGGGGATTTCTTCGTTTATGTCTTCATGTATTCACTCATTCATTCATTCATTTAATCAACATTTATAGAATATCAATGATAAAACAAGGACTGTAACTAATCCTAGGATTACAGAAAGAATAAAGTGGTATTTGTAATAAAGGAGCAATGATGTACATGGGTCAGGGGTCACATAAAAAAATTAAATGGAAGCAAGGAAGCAAAGAAGCAAAAAGTATGCTTATACCAAAGGCTCTCATGGAGATCTTTCAGTATACTCTTGAGATTTACTGGAGTAATGGTTTAACTCAATCTGCTGAAATACTTCACAGAGAAGGTGATGTTAGAGCCGAGACCCGAAGCAATCAGGCAACCTTTGATATTACATTGGGCTGGACATGAGAGAAAAGCCTAAATCACAGTAAACTAAATAGAAGTTTATTTTTCTCTCTTGTAAAATTGTGTAGATAACAATAATAGAGAACTCACCACTATGAGCTTACTATGAGCCAGGTGCTGTTTCAGCACTAATACATATTTACTTATTTAATACTCAAGTCAACCCTTTGAGCTTGGTGTTATTTTTAGTTTCATTTTAAAGATGAGGCAATTTGAGGCACAGACAAGTTAAGGAATTTGCCAAAGGTCACACAGTAAATAGTGGAGGTAGAATTTGAACCCCGGCAGTCTGATTCCAGAATTAAGAATCGATCCTCCCTCTTCTTGTACGAGATGTGATTTTCAGTGAAAGAGAGAGATAAAGGCAGGACATTTTTAATGAAGCCTAGTAAATTCTACTGCAACATGTGGACATACTCCAGAATGTGTGATTGAGATCATCTCTCAAAGAAACGTAAAGCCACATATTCTGAGCGTGGGGAAGATAGTAAAATGGAGGTGGTGGCTTTTATATTTCCAACTGGCTCCTTGCATGACAATATGAAAGTGAAAACAGAAGACTTTAGTAGCAGTAATGCAGTGACTTGTGAAATATGTACTTTGCCACTATTGCTGATTACATAGGAAATACAGAGATTTCAAATCCTACAAAATTGCAAAATTTGGCAGGAATTTTAGACATTTCAATATGAAATTTAACAAGTTAATTGGAATGGGGAAGGAGAAAGGAGAAAAGTTTCCTTGCTCCAAAATTTCCACAGTTCATAAACCGGTTGGAATAGGAACTGCAGGTGCAAATCTGAATGTTTAACTACAAGAACAAATCTACCCCAGCAGGAGGTAGTTCAACAAATTGGAGATAAATTTGCAGGAGAGAGTCCTGAATATCAGTCATGCACATGATGGAGAAAGAGTCTAAGTGACAGAGTAGGAAGGCAGCGAAGGAATATAGGAAGGAAGGAAGGAAGGAAGGAAGGAAGGAAGGAAGGAAAGAAGGAAGGAAGGAAGGAAGGGAGGGAGGGAGGGAGGGAGGGAGGAAGGAAATATTTTCTCAAATGAGACCCCAGAAAACTAAATTCCCATAAAGGTACACTCTTAAACATAAAAGACATTCAATATTCACAGAGAGGTAGAGATCTACTCAGCTAATTGTTTGCCACCCACTCATACCCAAATTAAGTTAATTTCCTTTCTAGTGTTGATCTTATTAGCTTTGTGCAAGAGCACATGAGAACATGACACTTCTTCATTAAGTGGAGTTTCATAGTACTTAATAAATGTAGCTTCTGGCAGAAAATGAAATGGCAAGCTCTATATTTATATGCAAAATGTCACTTAAATAAATCAAAAAGAGTACATGAACACCCAAAGATATTGTTTTTGTGGAAATAAAGGCTCCATCATGGTAATTTGTACATTTCGAATTTCCTTCTGCAAAACCTAAGTACATACAAGCAAGAAGTTATCTGTAATAAAAGCCATAGTTGACATTCAACAGCTCAGGCAGCAACAAGAAGAGACACAGGAAAATCCTACATACCAGTTCTTGCTCTGGAGGTTTGAATGCAGATTACTACTGTATGCAGATTTCTTTAAGGTCAAATCCTTTGAGATGGGTAAAGATTGAATACTCTCTATTTTCTTAACCTTATTCTTATGGAAGCTCTTGAGAACTGAGGATAGAGTCCTGGCCATCTGGTTCAACTCATTTTATAGGTGAGAAAAGTGAGGCACAAAGAGAGGGAAAGTAATCTACAGAATATGCACTTACATGCAAAATAGCAGGTTCCTCTGATTGTTTTATGATGATGAAAATGTATATCAACACAAAAATAATTTCAGCAAGATATTAAATGGTATGTTCATTATAGTTCTGGAAAGAGATACATCAGAATGTTTTTCTGAGTCTCTTTTTCTTCTGATTGTAATTTTCAAGTATATATTTCATCATTTATTGTTCAATTTTGTTTGTCATTGTTTTTCGATAGTTAGAAACAAATACGCAGTACAAGTGTAATGAAGAAAGAAAAACGTTTGGATATTGGTATCCTCCAACACTCACGAAATTAGCAGAGTTCAAAATCAATTTAGACGGGTCAACTTGATGAGGCTGCAGCATGAAATTTTTGAAAATCAGTTTACATGATGGGTGTTTCATAAGGCTTTTGCTTAGAGCTGGAATGTTCCCTGGGAAAAAGAGGCATTAGTGCGTGCTACATAAAATGTGGTTCACAGAATAGCAGCAGGGCAGGAGCTTGAATAGAAATGTAGAATATCTGAAGTCAGTCCTACCGAATCAGATCCACATCTTAGAAGAGTCTCTAGATGTCTCATAAGTACAGTATAATTTGAGACTCACTAGTGGAGACTAGAACATAAACCCCAGCTGCATCAAAGCACTGGTTGAGTTTGGGAAGGCATGCAGAGGAGAGACACGGAAAAAGACAATGTGGCATAGAACTGAGGAAGTATAAATGCAGTCACAGGGAATGTGGGTTAGACTTCTACCCCAGCCTAAAGTGTAGGAATCCTTTGACAGTTTCCTTATTTGTAAGTGGGACTAACAGAGCCTATATCTTATGAATATTTTGAGCATTAAAGGAGGCAATATATGTTAAACGTGCAGCAATGTACATGACATGTAGGAGATAAAAGCTCATTCATGTCATTTTCTTTTTCCTTACTGTGGAAGTTTAGAGGCATGTTTGGTGGTTTTATAGTATTGCTGCAAGGAGAGGATATTAAAATACAACTAAGAATACATTATGTTGCTTCAGGCTGCAACTCTTCAGATTTTATTAAGTGTCTGTAATAGTCTAATACAAAGTCTTGTACAACTCAAATTTTGGCAAGAAGGGCTTGGATACTTTCACTTCCTGAAAAGGGAAGTAATGATGGGTTTTAATTGCAATACAATTAGAGCTTTGAATATCAAATTAATTTTCATTGATAGTGTTAGTCTTGGCAAAGAGTGTAGAATTTATGAGATTAAAGCCCTGTGAGCATATGCACAGACGCTTATAGCTTTTTATGCAAATTGAAATTCCTGCTTCATTTTCCATTTCTAGAATCAAAGATTAAGGATAATAAAGCTTTTTTAAACGCAGCTAAATTAGTTAAATGCATTTTATCACATCAAACCATACTTTATCACAGGCTATACTTGGCAAATTTTCTCCACTCCGCTTTAAATAATTATTCACAAAATAATAAGTTCATGAAATTTGTTTATGCAGATAATCTGGAGGTATGGCTCTCTTATCATGTTTTAATAAATGCTTGTACTTCCATCTTACCTGTACCCATTAATGTTCTTATTAAGTTCACATGGTTAGGCCAGCATGAATACTGACATGAAATCTTATCTTTTTAGTAACTAAAAATATTTTGTATTTGTGCCAATAAAAGCAAGTATAATATAACACTTGTTGCAGAAAAAAAATAGAAATGCATTTCATTTGAACCGATACAATTAATGTGTGCAAAATTTAGATCATTTGATTAAGACATTAATATTATTAGAATAAATATAACAAAAACATAAAGCCAATAATTAAAATGATAAATATTGCCAGAAACAATTTAGTATAATATTAAGATATAAGTTCCTCTCCAGCAAAACAGGTATTTGTACTGAGGTTCCCAGTGGGACACAACTTGGTAATAAGTGTGAGACCTTTGAGAGTTTTTATTTTCTAGGGAATGATAAAATTTAATTTTATTTTTTCATTTGAACACATTTTTTGCATTTCTCTTTGATATTTAAATAACTAATACAGTCACATAGCTCAAAATTAAAAATGTGCAAATGTGCAGTTAACCATTTTGCCCCCACTCTGGAAATCCACTCACAAAGTTCTTCTCCCTAAAAGCAGCGACAAAAATAGCATCTGTAGAATTGTTTTTAAATAATGCCTTGTTATAAGCATTTTAAATTAATTAACTCAGTTAATCCCCAGTATAACTTTGTAGCTAGCAACTGTTATTCCCCCATTTTACAGATTAGGAAACTCAGGCTCTGTGTGGTTAAGTAATTCACTCAAGTCTTTATAAATAGCAGTGACAGGGTTAAGAATGGAACTCAGGAAATCTGGGAGCAATGTCCATGTTCTTTACTATTAACTTAACTATTAACATGTTATCAATCCAAGCAATTTCTTACATTTCCTTTCAAACAAATATGTATAGGAGTAGTTACAGATGGTACACTCTTATGAACCTTGCCTTTTCATGTAACTACATATCTTAAGATATTATTTAATAGCATTTCATGAAGTGCTTCCTTATTCTTTTATTTTTTAAGTATTCAACTGAATAGTGTTTTTCTTTTCATTCAATTTTATGTATTGTTGACAGGTAAAGGACTGCTGAGTCGGCCAGTCCTATATTGGTGAAAAGAATGTGGTCTCCAGCTTTTTTCTGTTACAAATTATGCTGCAATGACTCTCCTTGTACACGTAGCATTTGGTACACATGCAAATATAGCTGGATGATAAAATCTCATTTGTAGGAAAGCTGAGTCAAATGGTTTTAAATTTTGATGCATCCCATAGATATTGTACTAATTTTTACCCCCTGCCCCCAGCAATAATGTATAAAGGTTTATAGTTTTACACTGGTTCCTTGCCAGGATTATAAATGAAAAATTTGTTTTCTGGTATTTTTAATTATTAAACTTTAACGTTTCATTTGGAAAAGATTTAAGATATACAACAATGTTGCAACACGATTGCTAGGAATTCTGGTATCTCTGTCACTGATCTTTCTCAAATGTTAACATTTTTTATACCAAACTCAGAAAATTAACATTGATGAAAAAACTATACATACCTCTTTAAAATTTCACTATTTACTCTAGAAATGTCCTTTTACTGCTCTTCAGTTAAATTCAGGTTCATACATTCTGCTTAGTTGTCATGACGCCTTAGTTTCTTTTAAACAGAAACATTTTCTTTTAAACTTAAACAGTCCCCCCTCTCTTCTCTTATTTCCTTGACGTTTTTAAAATGGTTTGGGCAGTTATTTTGTATAATGTCTTTCATTTAGGCTTGCCTGATATTTCTTCATGACTAAATCTGTGGTAAGAACACCACGAAAATAAATGTGTGTCTTTCAGTGTATCACAGAGCACATGATGTGGATTTGTTCCAATACTGGTGATGTTAGATTTGTTCACTGGGTTCAGAGGGTGCCTGGCAGATTTTCCACTGTGTTGCAGTTTTTCTTTTCTAATTGTTGAGATGCATCCAGGCTATGCAAATATTTTTCATCACTCACTCACCCATTAATTTTAGCACTCATTGATGAAAGATAAATAGTGATTTTCTACTTTCATCATTCCATCTATATTAATTAGATGCAATTTTTTTCTTAAAAGAGTTTTCCTTTCCCTTCTATTTGTTGTTTATTGCTTATTGATTCATTGACTAATTCATTATTATGACTGTGGTCTCATGGAATCTTATATTATTCTTTGGTTAGTCATTCATTATTTTGATTATTTATTTTGTGGTTAAAATACTCCCATATTTGGGATAGATAGATTCCTGCTCCTTTTCTCTAGCTGCTCGTAGCAGCACTGCACAAGTGATAAATCAGAGGAAAACCTGGAAAATGCTATTGGTATCTCACCTACAGCCTGCTAACCTGGCTGATGCACCCGTCTACCAGCTGCTTTAAATATGTGTTGCTCAGTTTATGTGAGTCCTTATGGTTTAGATGTGTTTCTTTGAGCTAGCAGATACTTATGCTGTGTTTTTTTTTTAGATTTTTTTAAATTTCAGAATACTACGGGGATAAAATCATTTTGATTACATGAATTGCTTTTGTACAGTTTGAGTCAAAGTTATAAGTGTGCTCATCACCCAGATAGTGTTCATTGTACCTGTTAGGTGTGAACTTACTCGTCTTGTGCTCCCCCTCAAAGACAATTACTTGGCCATTACTTGAAGGTACCAATTTACTCACAGAACAGCTTATGTTTTATTTGTGAAAAATTTTAGAAAAATACATATTTTCTTAATTAATATCCTCTGACTAAATGGAACTCTTTTTTTTTATGATGCTTGAGAGACATTGCATCTTAGTTACAAACTAAAACTAAATAATCCGCTCATAGCATTTTTCAAGAGACGAATAGCTGTATTTTCACCAATACCTCAAAGCAGTTACTGATAAAATTGAACCAAGATAGAATAGGACAAAAGTAATCCCAATTTCACTAGATGGTATGCCTTTTTAAAGAGAAACCTAAGGCACTAGACTAAGAGGAGATGAATCATCTTCCTCAAATATCTATTGGCTGATGAAAACAAAATTCATATGGATTTTCCTGGAACCTGCCCTGGGGTTTTGTAATCACATTAACTGTTGAGAGGTTTAGAGAAATGGTTCAATATCTACACATACGGTATTTTTCACCCCACATCTTCAAGAAAATCTTTACAACCGTGGTGAATACTCTCTTTGGGTAATAAAGGAACAATATCCTAAAGCAAAGAAAGATCTTAACTCTGTCACTGTCCCCGTGGGACAAAGCTTATGTGCTCAGTGCAAATACAACTTGAATCACATGGATAAAAGGGAGCAATTTCAGAATCAGGAAACAAAATTCTTAAAGTGTCATTCATTTAAATTATCAATCTCTAAACGTAATTTCCAAATAAAACCTTTCCCTTTCATGCCTTTTTTTCACCAATCTAATAATTAATTGACACTAGGAACAGCAAGTTCTTCATTAGATACACACGCACAGTCTTGTTTGCAGAAAACTCCAATAGTCATTTGAACGAAAAAGAGGAAGGAAGGTAACAGCTGCTTTAGTGAGTTTTCCACCTTTTGTGGATGAAATATCTTCACGTTAAGTATTTTAAGTTTGACTGTAAGTACCCCGGCAACACACACACACACACACACACACAAACACACACACACACACACACACCACTTTTCACTAAAGAAATGGAAATTAACTTCTTTTGTCACTGTTGGGACCTAATGTTCTCTCAAGATCTAAAAACAGCTTGGGGTCCAACAGAGCATCAACATTTAGAGAATTCTCTCTGGTTGGCGGTAACCAGTCCTCATCGGTAACTTCTGAGGTATGTTTTCCTCACTTCAATACTTCTGGATGGGCCCTTTGTGAAACATATTTGTGTCACGGGACCCTGTAAGGAGGCCACTGTCCCCAGTACCTCAGGTCTTCCTCCCCTTGATCGCTGTGTTTTCATTGCCTCTGGAATCTTCCTGCTTATCAAGGAGCTGCTGCCAAGGAGCACCCCAGTGTCTCCCTCCAGTGCGAACACCCAAATGGCATCTACTCTCATTGCAATCAAAGGGCCACTTGTTCCTTGTTTATCTCAAAAAGGCTAATGGATTCTTAATAAATATCAATCTTTTCAACAAAAATAGATTTTCACAAAGGTAAGAAAGCATACTGACTTCAAAGCGCTCTTTCTTCTTCCCTGGAAAAAAAAGCTGAAGTTAGAGTAATTTATAATAATAAACTGATTTTTAAAAGTGTGAATATAGGGAATGGGTGGAAAATGGGGTAGAGGTCAATTGGGAAGAAAAAACACAGTGGAAAGACACAAATTGATCTTTCCCATATATAGAAATAGAAAACAAAATACAATAGACAATTTTGAAAAAATCACCCATTATCCAATTACCAAAGGAAAAAGAAAGTGTGGTAGTAATTTGTTTTATATCTTTCAACCATTTTTGTGGTTCTTATCATTGATCGATACAACCCGGAATGAAAAACTTTTTGTTAAATATCTGTCCAAATTGCAAAAGCTCATGCTCTTATACCCAGAAATTCCACTTCTAGCAAATTTTTCTGCATTTCATACAAGTGCAAAAAGAAGTACTATAAGGATATCCATCACAACATTCTTTAAAATAACAAAAGAGAAATAACATTGATAGGCAACCAGTTTCATGAGTTACAGCACATCTCTACAACACAGCACTTTGTAGTCACAGAGAAGGAGAAAGCTCTTTGTACACAACATGGAATGGTATGAAGACATTAAAGTATCATTTTTAAAGCTTGGATTTTAAATGTGAACATTGAACAAGAGAAACTTAAACCCTCTGCATATCATTTTTCTTATCTGAAAAATGAAAATGACAATATTGTCTCTCTCATAGGATTGTTATAGTGATTACATGAATAAATACTTGAAAAGTGTTAAGAATAGGACCTGATAGACACTTTAGTGCTAGGTAAGTGTTAGCTATTGTCATTCCAGAGACAAATTGTTAAATGGAAAAAAAAATTCTAAACAGTGTAAATGGTATGCTTCTATTTACATAAAAATGACAAATACAAGTGTGCAGTTTTACTTATGTTTGGATATAATGTATTTGGAAGGTTTTACATGAAACTATTAATCCTAGATGCTCATGTGGAGCAGAATTGGGTTGAGCACAAGAGAAAAAGAAACTTTTCATCATATGTTCTTTTATGCTTTTAAAATCAGGACTAGGGTTAATTTATTATCTATTCAAAATTAAATAAATAGATAAAAATAAATAAGAAGACCTTCCTGCAGCAAAATTTTAAAATGAAGTTTCCTATTTATGTTTCTAATTTTTTTCGCCACTCTATTTTTACATTAATTTATCTGGAGTTTACTTCTACGTGTGAACTAACATAAAGCATTAAGCCTCCCCAGCCAACTGAATGGACCTCCTCATGGCCAAGGGGACCATCCCCCACCCCTCAAAAAAGACCTTAAAGCTGAGTTGACAGCCATCAGGAGAAGGGAGGTCAGACATGCCCTATCCAGTTTGGAGTTATTCTTTGTAACAATAAGGTATAAAATTATTAGCAGGCCTAAAGCCGTGTAAGACAAAGGTTAAAACACACTTTCATGTCATTAATTTACTTAACAGATCACTTGCTTCTCGGTTTGTGTCCAGTATAAGCCCAGTTGTTTGTCTCTGATTAACAGATTTCCTTAACTTAAAATGTTTCAAGTCTTTAAACAAAGCTTAATTTCTTTAATCAAAGCTTCATTTCTTTAACCAATTATTAATACATATCAGAGAATCTTTAAACCCTCCTATAACCTATAATCCCCCACTTTGAGTTGTCCTGACTTCTCAGGTCATATCAATGTACGACTTCCACGTATTGATTTATGACTTTACATTTAATTCCTGTCTCCCTAAAATGTACACAAACTGTTAACCAACCACAACAAGACCACTTGCTCAGGTCTTCTTGGACATGGCTCTCCAGATTGTGGTTGCACATATTTGGCTCAGAATAAACCACTTGAAATTATATCACACAGTTTGGGTCCTCTTATGTTGATATATGTATGGCAAATATTAGGGAATCTATCTTTTGTTTTTCTTAATCTTATCAAATTGCTCTGTTCCTATATTGAGTGCATCTTTTATGAAATATTAATTTATATCTCTGTATCTCTATATATAAACACATTTATACATAAATCAACGTCTAAAAGTATTTTCTATTTTATTTTTCTATTCCTGATCCATTGCCACACTTACTCCATTTTCATAATTTAAAAAATATATATTAATACTCTTCCACGAATATTGTTTGCTCAATATGTTCAAATTTCAGGGAGTGGAGAGCCTTGTGAGTAACATGAAAGTTCAAGACATTTCAGGAGATGGTTCAGAGACAGTCAGAGAGTGTCTTAGGTATTATGTGGAGCTTACTACTTACATTCTGGCAACAATTCTCCTGTCTTATATTTATATCCAGCACAACATATTGGTTTCCAAAGTTTAAGGAGGAATGGGAGCGAAACGGAAGTAGGTGTGCAACATTATAAAAGTGCAACATAAAAGATCCTTGGGATGATTGAGCTGATGGAAACATCCTGCCTCGTTACAGTATCAGTATCATATCCTGCTTGTGATATTATATACAAACCAGTGAATGAAGATGTTTTACTTCAAAAGGCGTTACCTTTTGGGGAAACTAGTTAAGTATACACGGGATTGCTTTCTATTGTTTTTCCCAATTGCATCTGAATCTATGATTATTTCAAATTAATAAAAATCTTAATTAAAATGTTAAAATAAAAATATACATGTACACAAATGCATCTATCATCTATGTATTTGTCAATCTACCTAATCTTTTTCCTTGATATATCTCATTATTACAAAACGTCAGTTTTCACCTGAATTATTACTAAAAGAAAATTTGAACAAAATACCACTAAAATATCTTAATTAAAAAGTTATTTTAATTGAGAAAAAATTATTTAAATGTTAAGCAAAGTCTTTAAATGTGATAGAAAATTTAAGAACAGTTCAATACGTGTTCTCATTGGAGACCACAGTGAAGATGGCCTTGTTATCACAATGTGATGGTGAAATTTCTGACTCTGCCTTATCTGACACCACTCCAATTTGCAGAGGCAGAGAGAGGGGCACCTTGCTCCCTCCGCGCATGGTGGAAGTCTATTGTAGTCTATATAGAGCGTCCACAGACACTCTATATAGTGGGGGGAGTGGTTATTACCAGCTGATAGGGATGAAATTCCCAGATTTTTATTTGGTCCCTTTTTTTATACCATCCTAGCGAGGTCCTCGGGGTGCCTCATTGGAGCTTCACTATGGTAGAAGGCTCCCCACTTGGCCTTTGCTGGCGTGGTTGTGGGAAGGCCATGGGCTTTGTGGGTTTTGATTGAATAGAGAAATTGTTGTCTAAATATGACTAGGCTTCCCCTTTCCTGTTTCTTTGTCATTTTTCCCCCTGTGCATTGGCATTTATGGGTTACTATCTCTTTCAGTTTCAAATATGGGATATATAAGGCAAAAATGAAAGCACAGGGAATTTACCACCTTGGTAAATTTCTCAGGTCCTAACGTCTTTAGCTGGTCTGTCTTCTCCTCTTGAACTTTCTGACTCTTCTTATGTTTGTTTTACATATAATGTCCAGAGTTTTTTCTGGGAGGCCAAGGCAGGAGGATCACTTTAAGCCAGGAGTTCAAGAACAACCTCAGCAAGAGCAAGACCCCATCTCTACCAAAAAATAGAACAAAATTAGCTGGACAACTGAAAATAAAAAAACTAGCCAACCATGGTGGCACATGACTGTCGTCCCAGCTACTCAGAAGACTGAGGCAAGAGGATTGCTTGAGCCCAGGAGTTTGAGATTTCTGTGAGCTAGGCTGATGCCACGGCACTCTAGCTTGGGTAACAGAGTAAGACTCTATGTCAAAAGGAAAAAAAAAAGACATATAGTATACAGAGTTTTAATTGTATTTATCACTAAGAATATGGAAATGTATGTCTATAACATCTTCTTGAAAACAGAAGTCCCATATTACATATTTTTAATATGCTTTCATGAGTCTATTTCTTATTATGGTAAATATTGAGTGATTCATATTTATGTTACTATCTTGATTAGGGCTAATTTTCCACTGTATTACACAACTAACTATCCTAGTGAGTAGAAAAGCTCTTGATATATATGCACAGAATGTATATTCAACCAATTTACTCAACTCTGATAGTTTTAGTAGGATTTCTTAAATGTTTTCAGATATTCTAGCTACACAATCAAATTTTCTATTGATGTTAACTTACTTTAATAATGTCAAAATTTTCCCCCTAATTTAATCAAACATTGTGTCACTCCCTCATCTCCCTTTTATTCCCCAACCCATGGCAATAAGCAGGCAACCGCTATCATTAAGGAAACTAGTTGTCCTAATATTTGCAGATGCAATGGATTTTTTTAGTTTTGATGCTACTCTTATTGATTCTCCATTCTTCAACACACATTCTCAATCACTCTTTTATTCTTGAAACTCTGCACTCTTGTCGGTAACGACTTTCTAGTAACTTTTAAGTCACCTGCTGAGCTGATTCTTTTTCCACTATGTAACCTTTACACATTAGTTTTCATCAGTATTCTTCCTATGTACTCGTGTTCCCACCCAACAATGTGCTTTTCCTTACTTTGCAAATTCTCTTTGTTGAATGTGGTTAATATATCACTGACATGCGGAAATATATATATGTGTGAAACTCTTGACTTTTTTATACTCGAGAACATAAAAGAATATTAACTATCATAGCAACAACATAAAAAATAGACCAAAAAATGAGCATACAAAGAAATAGACAACATTCCACGGTTGCTGGTAACAGCTTCTGTGGCTTGCATCTCTCTACCACCTGAGCTAGTATGTGAGAAGAGATTTTACCAGGGAATGAACCCTGGATTTCATTTTAAATTCTTCTGAGAAAAAGGGGGAGACTTTAGATGTTTCTGCTATCACCTGGAGAAAGTACAGCTTTAGCAGATGGACACCAACTCACTGCATTGGGAGCATCCACAAAAACATTTGTCACAGACGTGGTTTCAGCATCGGTAGTTGCTTCAGAGGCTGTCATCAGCGACGTGGTGATACCACAGGAAAGGATTGGTGTTTGGAACGCAGCCCAGAAGCTGATAGAGCTTTTGCTCTCTCTGTCCTCTCCACTCAAGCAGCCTCAGCCTAGCAGAGGTTGGACATTGCTGCCCTCTCTGCAGTGGAATAAGCGGCAAGCAGGGGGGATGGAGAATGGTGCCAGAGGCTTGCCTAGGGGACGTGTGGAGCTGGGGACGGGTTAACACTTAGCCGGGCCTGCCAAATTGGAACTGTAAGTAGAGAAGTGCAGGCAGGAAGAGCACAGACTGTGGTACCGAGATTCTGAAACCGCACTGTGCTTGACTCATGGCCCTGCTGTGCTATTTCAGGCAGGTTCCATGATCTCTGAGCTTTGGTATTCTCATCTGCAAGGTGTAGGTAGAGTTCTTGTAGGGATGAAATGAGTTACTCTCTGTAAAGCACAGACAACAGTTTCTGGACTTGCTCAGCAGTTCCAAGCTTTGGCTCTATTACTGTGCATCAGGGCTTCTTGCCAAAGGAAATAGGGAACCAGACACTTCATATCTTTTCATCCCACTTCAATTTGTGTTTTCTAGGAAGCTGGAGCTCATTTTGGTCTCCTCTGTTTCCCCCTCTCGCTACTCAGACTCCTCATTTGCCAGCATCGTATTCTGCTGAAGTTATTTCCACAATCGGTCTTTCCACTCTGGGTCTTTTGCTACTGCTCTAAGACTTCACTGTTGGTCATCTGAATTACTCCTGTCACTTTCTTTAATCCTGTCCTGTTTGAATGTTCAAATCCATCATCCACTGAGCTGCAATTCTGACCAAATTTCTTCCCTTCTACATCTTTTCGCTAGAACCCCATCGGCTCTGTGATAAAGTCCGCACTCCTTTACACATGATGCAAGGCTTAGCCCACTTCTCTCTCCTGCCACCCCACTGTCTCACACTTTGTGCCCCAGCAGCACTGAGATGTTCATAGTTCCTTGCAAAGGTCTGGCTACCCTTTTGCATCTGTAATTTTCTCAGGTATCGGTGGCAATGATGAACAGGGTGTGTGTGTATTCCTAGGCAAGGATAGGGATGTGGAGTTAAGGGTACCTTCTTATGAAGTGACTGCATAAAGCATCATCCTCTCAAGAATATCCTCCCAATCTCGATGACCCAGCTGGCTTAGTCACCCCAGCTTGGGGTTCATTTATTTTTACTTACATTATTGGGTTATAATTATCCCAGAATGAACAAATTTAGAGCATGGGCCTTCCCATACTTCATTCAAGGCATACGGCAGATCTTCAATTATAAATGAAGAAATAAATGAAACTCAAATGACTAAAGAATCTTAACCACAACAATGACCAGAAGAAAATTAACACATCTCCCCACCCATGAAATACCTGTTACTTTTATGTATTTTCTATTTTAATATCCCAAGTCAAAAAAGGAAAGTTATCTTTATTCTGAAAATTTTCTTACTAGCAAGTCTGTCTCATCTATGATTTTTTCACAGATAAACTATCGATATTTAACACATGAACAAATTTTCCCACTTGATCATTGTGTAGAACAAAAATGGTGTACATGGAATGAAAATGGGTTACAATTGAAATACTGAAATCTTAAGGAGAGATCCCATTATAAATTATAGGAAGATGCTCGAACTTGTTAGTAATTAGAAAAATGAACATGTAAACATAATGATATATGATTTTACTCTGAACAGTTTGGCAAAAGTCACAGTGCTGGCTACTGCCAAATGCTCCAGGGATATAGGGACATCAGAACCCTGGTGCGTGTTTGGTGGTCATGATGTCTAGTGCAGCCACTCACAATATCGTCAGGTCATATACTTCACTCAAAGTATGACATACGTTCACTGCAAACCTGAAGTTCTGCCTTTGGGTATATAACTTTCCATATATCCTATATATAAGAATCTGTAAGTAAACCTGAATAAGGATGTTCCATGTACCCTTATTTTCAGAGGCAGAAATTTGGAAGCCATCGAGGGATCCAAATGGAGGATACACCCGACAGAATATCATGCAATAAGCAATAGAGGATGTGCACAGGACCTGTGTGGTTAGACCTAAAAGTCAAAGTGCTAAGTGAAAAATGTAATAAGCAGAACAATAATGATATCTGTAGCCCAGCATGATTTGGATGCCTCTCTGTGACTCAGTTTCCTCATTCATAAACTTTGAATAATGATGTGCCGCTCTTTATAGGGTTGTTATGAGAATTAAATGAGTCAATGTATGAAAAGCATTTTGGTAAATTCCTAGAAAATATTAATTGCTCTGTAATTACTTATCCTATTTTTATTATATAAATTCGCAACACGTGCAAACAAAATGCCATTCAACATTTGATATAAATGCATACTAATAAAAATATCCATATCAAAATCTTCAGATTTATTGCTGGTAGGAAATAGAGATTAAAAAGAATAAAGACGTAGCTATAACAAGAGAGAACTAAGAGTCATGAATGAAAGAGCGTGATTAAATCAATAGCCTTATCTGAGTTCCCTAAAAAGGATAAAATAAAAGACATCTAAAGTATCTGTTTCTTGGGAGCGTATAAGCTAAGATGGTATCAACTGGAAATGAAATAATGCCCAAGTAAAAATGATTTAATCAAAAGGAGGTTTTTATCTCTCGAAATAGATGTTTGGGAGTCAGTTAGAGTCTCAGTGGTATTATCCTTCTACTCCAAGTCTTGAAACCCTGGATTTCACTCCTTGACTTTGCTGTCATACTCATTTCAGATGCCATATCTCAGAGTCTAAATGGCAAGGAAAGGAGGAGGCTCACTTAGCATATCTCTCTTTTATCCACAAGGAATACTTTGCTAGAGTGTCCACGAGCGGCGGCCACACCCTCACTTCAAGCCAAATCACTAGTAATGACGGATTAGTGGTTTATGACAAAGCTCTGCAGAAAGGGAAATCAAGTTTCTGACATCAGAAGCCCCTCCGATGGAAGTACGATTCTTCCTACAAGGCAGGGGGCTTGAAAATGGGTAGATCACCAAGAGTGTCTGCCATCAGAGGATGTAGAGTGTATAAAGAATGCACTCACCCCATGCTACCTGACTTTAAATAATCACTTTACCATTTATAAGCCTTCAACCTTAGGGGAATGATTTAACCATGCTACGCCTCACTTTCCCCACATGTGAAAAGGAATTATAGTATTTACTTCATATGTATGCACTAAATAAATGTTAGCTACGCTTACTATTTATTAGTAATTATTTAGGTGATCAAGAGATGTGTAGTCTTCCAGATCTCCACTATAATCCAAGATTGTCACTTACTTGCCGTGGTCACCCCTTTGCTTTACTTCTCTTAGCTGGTGACAGTCTTCACTCTTAGAAAATATGTGGTAACCTCTGGAGTATTTTTGTTGTCATAATTCTTGGGCGTGAGGAGGGTATACTATGAGCATCTAGAATCAGCCAAAGGCCAGGGGTGCTGCTAAACAATATCCTAGAATGCAGAGGACAGCCCTGCTCCCCCCAAAAAAGAGTTATTCAGTCCAAAGTGTTAATAATTTCAAGCAGAAAAGCCCTTTAATATATGTAACAAAGACCCAAAAAGGTCAAAAATGGACATTTTAAACCATTCATATCAACCACATTTTTTGTCTACAGCATGGAGGTAATGGTCTCTTCACTATAGCATTGTTGAGAAGATTAAAAATCTAGTATGTGTACCACAGGCCAAATACAGAGTGAGTAAACAGTTCCCATCACCTGGGCTCAGTTTATTCAACTCCAAAATGTAATAATAATGCTTCATGTTAATGTCACTGTGAGGATTAAAGGAAATATGCTAAGGTGCCTGGCACACCGTCAATAATGTTGAATATAAGTTGCTTTCTTTCTTCCTTTCTCATTAATCTTCGAAAGATAGAATTTTGATCCTCTCAGGTGATTAGGTAATGAAGGAGCTACTGAGGAAAAAAATACATATATAATAATGCAACTTGTAACAAAGCTCGGCTCCCCAGAGTTGAGAAGTTCTTTCACTATGCAATTACCACATGTCATCTCTTATGAATTGCATCAGACCAACCAGGCTGTAGTAAAAATTTGTACATCCAGTTCTGGAGTCAGAAGCATGAATTAGAAGCAGAAAAGAAGTAATCCATACTCATTCTTTTTTGCATTTGATTTTTACAAGGTCATTACTTCTTTAATGGCATCTAAGACAATTTGTAACATGGAAGCTCTGCGTGTTTACTGGTCAACTCACTGTAAACACCACTGTACATATTTACTATAAAACCCTGTATTATTTATGTAATGAGTCTTGGTGATAAAACAGCAAGCAATGATTCATTCCTCTGTGTTGTTTCATGCAGTGCACTTCTGAGGCTTGGAATAGGGAAAGCATCTTCTTTCAAACGAAAGGCAAGAAGAAAGGCACTGTCAGCGTGTGGCTTGAAACCAAATGAGACTCGAGGCTAATAAAATCTCTGAAGCCTGACCTTGCAGACGTCCCTACACCTTGCACAGCATCTAACTCAGGCAAGGTGTAATGGCCAACATAAACCATGCTCAAATCCCATCACCGCTTAAAGATTTCAAAATTTCCAGCCAATAAAATGGAAGAAAACCTGTGCATCCGCATGTAGGAAATAAAGATAAAAACCGGGTGAAAAATGTCATGGTTAGCATTGGGAGGAGGGGATGGGGGCTCAAGACAAAACACCAGGTACCAGCAGTAAAATGGAAAAGAAAGGCTCACCGTGGCCATTATATTTGCCCTGGAATCAAACCATTAAGGCGAATGAAACAGTCTGGGCTTTTAGTGTTTCATCTTTAGCTGTTCATACTGTTTTCTTTATTTTTTATTTTCTGTTATGATTATAGTGCCAGGCATCCAGTAAAATAAGAAATATGCAAAACACAATAAGTACTTGGTTCAAATTAGTTGACAAAATAAATACTAATTGATTTCTTCCTTCCTTCCTCTTCTGTTCCTCTCCAGTGTTAGAAAATTTATAAATACCACCACCATCTTCTCCCCTAAATTATTAGATATATTTTGTTTTAGAAATTGTTTTCTATTTAGCCAAAACACATTTATTGTTTTTCATTGTTTTCTTTTGTGTTTTGTTTTACTCACTGACCTGCTTTTTAACAGTTGAGTTCACATGACTGACTTTGATGAATCTGAAGAGAAAAGTCGTATTCCTTGTACATTAGCCTGTTTCTTGGCTGACCATCTCCTGTTCCTTGTGGTATGTCGTTCCCTTACCCTTCTGACGTTACTTCCCTCACATTTTTTTCAGGTGATTTCAGATTTTCTTAAGTGTCAAACTCAAAAGCAAAAGTTGTATTGCCCTTTATCGATATAGCACCTCTTGTATTATCCTGGATAGAGCTGGAACCTAATCTACTAAGTGAAGTATCCCAAGAATGGAAAAATAAGCATCGCATGTACTCACCAGCAAATTGGTTTCACTGATCAACACCTAAGTGCACATATAGTTATAACATTCATCGGGTGCCAGGCAGATGGGAGGGGGTATGTACATATGTAATGAGTGCAATGTACACCGTCTGGGGGATGGACATGCTTGAAGCTCTGACTCGGGGTGGGGGGAGCAAGGGCAATATACGTAATCTAAACATTTGTACCCCCATAATACACTTAAATAAAAAAGAAAAAAACGTTGGATTGCAAGAGTGGCCTTGAGCAGTGCTTTGTAACTTTAACGTGCATTCCAACTACCTGGAGGTCTTGTGAGGTTCAGATTCCGATTCAGCAGGTAGAGGGAAGCCCTGGATTTTTTATTTCTAACCAGCTTCCCTGCTGTGCCAAGGCTGCTAGTTAGTCAGCAACTCTTTGAGTATCACAGGTCTAAGAATGCAGACACATTAATTTCATTATTCTGAATACTATTCATCTGTCAGTGCAGTTTAAGATGTGATTTTGTTTATGCCTGTAAAAGAGCCCCATCACCTCTCCTGGACAAAGAGGATGACAAGTTCTATGTAACCTGTCCTCAGGAATATGTGAGATGTCACCATCTTTCATTACACAAGGAAACCCTTGGACCTGTTTTTGTAGGTAGCTGGTGGCCGCCTACATCACTGTTCCCTTTGTCACTAGTGTCACCTAGTCTTTAAATTTTAAAGCTAAATTGACTGTCTTCCTGCACTGACCTGCCGTCTCCAAGGAAAAGGAGCACTATGCAGCCAGGTACCCAATATAGAAACTTGGAAGTTACTTATTTCCCTCCAGATAATGTATTTAGTGCAGAAATTTATTGCCAAGACCTGATGTAGATACTTCCTAAATAACTTGCTGTATTATATATACTGCAGATCTTAGCTTAAACATTACTTTCTCCATGAAGATTTCCATTTCTTCCCCACCAACCACATCAGCGATCACAGTTATACCCAACAAGTTAGCTTCTTCTGCTCAATGCCCTCACAGATATCTATAATGCTCTAATCTTAGCACCTTAATGATAATAGAGGCTTTTATGGTTTTTTTCCAGTATTACCTCTAAGCCCAGAAGAGAATCCAGAACAGAGAAAAGGCCTAATAAGAATCTGTTGAATGTTTAATGAATATTTAAAAAAATAACCCTGTACTTAGCACTGTCTGTCTGTCTGTATCTAGGTGAATTGCATTGATATAAATTTAGAATGAAGCCCTACTTTAGTTGCTTATCACAATAACTATATTTTGCAATTCTAAATTCTTTTCATATAAGTGCAGATCATTAGAAATGACTTTTTCTATTAATATGTGAAATCATTTTTGAAATGCTGCTTTAACCAGAATAGCGTTAGTAGACAGCATTCGTATACAACATCTTTCACTTACTCTTAACTAGAAAAATAAAACAGTAATCCGCAGCCCAACACATTCCAGATTTAAACAGGATATACTGATGCCCAGTTTCTACTGAAGCGTGGAGGATGACCCACAGGCCTGGAACTCCTTTATGTTTGCTCTCACAAAATTGCTGTGCTGAATGCTGGCATTGGCTGGCACCAGGACAGTCTTGGGCAGACTAGAATGTTGGCAACAATAGCCAATGTTGGCTGGATTTCAGATCTAGTATCTTCTTCTAACACCCACCTAACCCCAAAACCTATACCAGCCAGGAGTGTTAAAGAAGTCATGAGAGCTGGGATAGCTTTTGTCTAGAGACAAAGGGGAAATTTGACATAGCAGGCTTTCCTGACCCATCAGGACATTCCAACAGATTGATTTCTTGCTACATTCTATTGGGATCATTGCCATCAAGGGCTAGCCATAGCAGAAAGTCACATGTTTTTTTTTGAAGCTAAACACTGATTTTTTATTATTTATAAAAAACCAGATTCTATCCTTTTCTGTAATATCAGCCATGGCAGTCATCTGATGGTAATAATTTAACCATCTGCAACTGCAATCATTTAGTAAACTGTTTGCAAAAAATAAACCATAAAATGAAATGCAAATTGGATGAATTCAGAGGCACATATTTCTCTAATTAATATTGCTCCCTTAGGGAATTATAGGTTCCTTTTGGCAACATTCATTTTCCTGAAATCTTCTCTGGAACTGCCATTTAAAAAGTGGAGCATTAAATTTTTAGATGGAAATAGAGTAGTTTCTTCAGAAATGTATCCACCTATGTCTGTAATTTAGAAAACAGAGCTCTTTTAAGAGTAGAAATTGAAGTACAGAGTCTATAGTCAACAGAGAAAAAAGAAATGTATAATAAGTTCTCACTTATCAACATCAATAGGTTCTTGGATACTGCAACTTCAAGCAAAATGATGTATGACAAAACCAATTTTATCACGGGCTAATTGATGTAAACAAGAGTTAAGTTCCTAAGACACATTTCTTTATTTCTTTTTTTAATTTTTTTTCCCCTAAGAGACAGAGTCTTGCTGTTTCTGGAACTGATATGCAGTGGCTCTTCACAGGCCCAATCACCGCCTCGAATTCCTGGCCTTGATCCTTCTGCCTCAGCCTCCTGAATAGCTTTGACTACAGGACTCTGCCACTGTGCCCACTCCCTATGGCCTATTTGTGGTCACCAAAACATTACCAAACCTCTAAATAGTCAAAACACTTCTAATATTAAACATTGAAATAAATTTGAACTATCCATACATTCAAGAGAGATTAATGAAAAACGAAATAATTGTTTACCCAATTTTTATTGAATTGGTGAGTGAAGACAGTCAAGTGCTGGTGGGATAAATCAAGGGATGAACACTTGCAAAGCGAAAATTTTCAGGAGTACCTTCTGTTACCATGAAGTTCAAAAACAATCACAAATACAGTGTACTGTATTGTTTACCGTCGTGCATTTGTACGATTATGGTAGACTTGATGAATTTTTATTTAACAATCATTTGTATTGATTGCTTCATTTATTTCCAACCTGCTTATTCTATTTCAGGGTTGCAGGTGGCCAGAGCCTATCCTGGTAGCTCAGGGTGCAAGGCAGGAACCAACCCTGGACAGGCAGCCGTCCCGAGACAGGGCACACTCACATACACCCCCATACTCACTCAGAGGGGGGCAACTGAGGCAGGCCAATTTACCTGAACTGCACAGCTTCTGGATGCTGGGGGGAAGCAGAGTACCTGGAGAAAACCCAGGCAGACCTAGGGGGAAGAATGTGCAAACTCCATACAGACAGCGGTACCCACTAAGACTTGATTTTGTTTCTCATCAGCTTTTACAATGAAACAATGCTGAAGGAGAAGACGTTATTCCAGGACCTGCTATGCCATGGCTTGCTAATGCCTAGGGGATGGAATTCAAATTGCTTAGTTTGATTTTCAAAGGGCTTTGGAGGTGATCTGAAAATCAATCACCAGCCCCAAATCACATTATGATCTCCCTGGAAGCATTCTCCATGTCTGCCTGGTAGGCCTGTTCTTCAGACACTACCAGCATTGTGTCTCATATATAATAAGCACGCAATAAATATATATTGGATAGATAAATAAGTGACGGAGAAATAAATGGAGTCATGGTCAAGTTTTTACTCATAATTTCTTCCCTACCCAAAATATGCTCCTTTTTTCCTCTCTATGTAAGTACATCCTTTTGACTAGAATTTCTCTGATATCTTTCAGTTCTAACATGTAATAATTTAACAAATTATTGTAGATGTGTTTATATATATGTATCATTTTATATATGTTTACATAAAATGTTTATATGTATCATTTAGGCTATATGTTTATGTACATGTATATTTTTATGACACTTATAGCCACCCATCTAGACTTGAAGCCCCTTGAGGGAAGTGTCCACAGGAAGGGCTGGGCACAGGCTTTAGACCCTTTATCCCAGAACTTGCCCATGTTATCATTGTCAAGACAGCAGATCGTCTTTGAGAATTTTTTTTAGCAGAAATACTGCTAGCTTAGACTAAAAGGGACAAAGAGTATATGAAACAAGAGGAGATAATCAGATTATCAAAATTCTGTTGACAGCAAACAGGCTGATAAAACCAGTCAGCCTCAAACCCTTGCTACTTTTCATGAAAAAGGAAAGATGACTTTGAAAGTGGAAACAATAGCCCAGAAGGCAGAGCCTAGAGACCCAGAAGTTTATTCCTAATCTTTAAAGCCTAGTCAAGGAAAATATCACTATTTGTCCAGCTATATTACAGAACTTCTGGGAACCAGTTACGCCTTTTAACCTTCCAATTTTTTCCCTTTGAACTGGAATATCTGTTATCCTATACTTGTCTCACCATCATATGTTGGGGCTGTTAGGGACACATAACTTGTTTCTTTAGTTTTTTAGGTCCATAGATGGAGAGAAAATATTCCCCAGAACTGGAACTTAATGAATTATACTCAGGAGTTTCATCTTTACCTGATTTGGAAGATTTGAATGAGTTCTTGGACTTTTTGAGATGATGCTATGATAGTCCGACACTCTCTGGGATCATTAGAGAGGGATTGAATGCATTTCTCATTTTGGAAGGATATGAATGATTGAGGGCCATGGGAAGAGTGATCAACAAACTTCTAAGTTGGCCTACAAGATCTCTGGCCCCTGGTGTACGTGCTCTGTATAAACTCATCCCCTAGAATGTGACTAAGACTTAAAAATATGATAGGATTTGTTATGTTGCAATAGAAAGCTAACAGCTGGATACCAGCCTAGTTTTTAAAAGGACTAGCAGTTTCCATCTTGTTCTACTCAAGCCTGATAAGAGAGGATATCTTCAAACCGTGTAAGATCCATTAAGTAAAAAGTCTGCCTACCCTAATGAAAAGACAAGACAGAGATGCCCTGAGATTATATGGAAAAGGGCAAGGACCCATCTCAAACCAGCCTTCTAGCTGTCTCTACCAATGTACCAGGGATGTTGGATGTTGCAGCCCAGCCTCCAGCTGCATGCCACCAAATGAACCCAGTCAATGCTACACGGAGCAGAAGAACTGGCCACCCATGTCCTAATAGAATTCTGAGCCCAAAATATTATGAGAAAAATAAAATGGTTGTTGATAAGTCACTAAATTTGTCGAAGTTATTTATGCAGAAGGGATATCTTGAAAAGAGGCTATTTATAGAAATTTGAGTATGGTGTGATCATAAGGAATAAAGTCCACGCCAAAGCTAGTGAGCTGTAAAGCCACGATGCTGAAGACATGAGGGGAGGAAGAGCTAGTACAACCATTTAGTAGGGGGTTGTTTATAGGAAACCACCTTGAAAAAAGCACTGATCTGGGGGTTGAAGAACATGGTCAGTCCAAGGAGGAATGCATGGGAATAAAAATCCTGACCTTATTTTCCTGTCTATCTCTGATTACCTGCATGACTTCCAACTGGTCAAAGCTTTCCCAAAATTGCAAATTATGGAAGTCCCTTATAGTTTATGCAAGTTAGCCTTCTGGTGGAGATGAATAGATAGCGGATCTGGTGGAACATAAGGAAAATATCCAGCCCAGCTTTAATCTTTGCTGTGATGGTGGTAGACACAGGATGTGCAAGACACCAGGGGCCAAAGAATGCATGTCAGTGATTGGGAATTCAGCTGGCTCTCTTGAGGATCTATTGCTTGGAAGATAGGTAAGAGTTCTACAAACAAAGAATTAAGGAGGAGACAATTTGTAAAGAGAGAACAGCAGGAAAAGTCACAGAAAAAAATAAAGATACCAAATTATTTATTGTAGCTCTATCTGGGTAATTAGAGTAGAGCAATTAGTAATAGCATTTACGGAGTGCATCATTACTATTTTTGTTTATTGCTAGACCACTTATTGACGAAATAGGTTGAATGTCAGTTTTTCAACAATCTACCATGTCCCATCTGTTATACAATTGCTATTTTCAAAGCTTGAGCCTCAGCAAATGGAATCATAAGGGGACACTCTCTTGCACTTGCTCTGATACACACTTTTATATGTGGTTTATTTGTAAGTCCACATCTGTAAAAAAGGAAAGGAAGGACACAGTAAGACACCATGGGACAGAAAGTTGACTCTGTGATCAGACATCCAGGTAATGGTCAGGGAACAATTTATTTGTCTGGATTTTCTAGGAGAAAAACATTTGTTGTGAGGTTTTTGTTGGGCCTCTTTCACGGTATGCCTGAGATGCCCCAATTTCTGAGCAGGGTGGCAATCACATTGTTACAACTGCAGAACCCACAAAGCAAAACATGTATTTCATCTGTAAAATGAATGCAGCAATCACAGATTAATTAGGTTTCCTTTCAAAAGATAAGAGTTAGAAAAAGATTGTTTTTCTGTACCAGGGTACTAACATGGCAGGAACACAATAGGGGATGCCTAGCTTGTCAAACCACAGGTAAGAAGAAGTGGGTCTGTGTTGTGAACACTTCACATGCAACTTCCATTAAAAGTCAGCAAAAGCTTTGCATCCTGCTAGATTTAATAAACACTTCTGTCTAGTGTTTGTGGTCACATGGAAAAAGGCAATGAGTTACTTATGTGCTTAGCGTCTGTTTTTCATCATCTTCTCCCAGATGCTATGAGCCTCCATTGGCAAGAAGTCAAAAATTCAGCATAAATTTATTTGAAGGACAAAGTAGTCACAAAAGACCTGGCCTATTAACACAATGACTGTGACTGCGTCCTTAAAGAGCAAACTGGTCGTTGCAGTTTTTTGCTGAGTAACTACACTGAGAGCACCAAAAGAATCCATGTATGGTATCCAGATAAAAGCTTTTTATTTATTTTTTATACACTTCCTCAGATTTGAAGATTTTTTAAATCTATCCAGACATTTATAATACCTTTAAATTCATGCTGTTTATCATTAGAAAGAACAGCATGTGTTCATCTCTCCCTCCACTCTAAGGCAAGAGCAATGCCTTATATTAATGTTTTTTCTTTTCTTTCTTTCTTTTTTTTTTTTGTTAGAGAAATGGTCTCACTTTGTCACCTAAGTTAGAGTGCAATGGCATGAGCATTGTCCACTGCAACTTCAAACTGTTGGGCTCAAGCAATTTTCCTGCCTCAGCCTCCCAAGCAGCTAGGACTATAGGCATGCACTGCCACACCCAGATAATTTTTTAGATGGGGTCTCACAATATTGCCCAGGCTGGTCTCAGACACCTCAGCTCAAGTTATCCTCCCACCTTGACTTCCCAAAGTATTGGACCACTGCACCAAATCTACATTAACTTTGAATGACATAGGGACAGATTTATTTCTTACTTCTGGTAAACAAATTCAGCCACACAGAATACACAATGTGCAAAGTGAAAGTTCATCTTCACGCATTTCCCCGCATGTTATCCCTCATTTTTCTCCAGGAATGGCTATTATCAGTTGAGTGTGAGTAAAGGCAGATCTGGGTATCCCTGACGGCTTGTTTCCTCCATACTCATGGTATTCATTTAGCTCAGCAGACTTTGGCCAGCCCCCAAAGAAGATGATGTTTCATCAACTGATGAGCTCTAGAATTTCCCTATTTCTAACATGGCTAGTTAATTTCACTGGGAAATTTTCATTATGATCTATTAGTGGACTAGATGTTCCAAGCAACCCCTTTCAACTTTTCTACAAATTTGTAGAGCAATATGGGGGGCACGTTCCCTCTCCTAGACCCCCACCTGTGGGACTTCACTGACAGGACTGGAACACACTGTTTCAAGGGACTCTCTGCATATCAGTTTTCCCAATAAACCTACATTTACGGTGTATGATACTAGCTGCGTGTGTGTCTTCATGAAGTATGTATTTTGTCAAATATTTTTCATACCATTTGTGTGTTTATATTTACATATGTACATATATTTACATATGAACATACAATCAGCCTTCAATATCCCTGGGGGATTGGTTCCAGGACCTTTGGCAGAGAACAAAACCCATGGATGCTCAAGTCCCTGATATAAAATGATGTAGTATTTGTACATAACCTATGCACATCCTCCCATATACTTTAATTCATATCTAGATTATTTATAATATGTAATACAATGAAATGCTATGTAAATAATTGTTATACAGTATTATCTAGGGAAGAATGACAAGAAAAGTCTGTGTGTGTTCAATACGGATGCAATTTTCTTTCCAAATATTTTCTATGTGAGGTTGGTCTAATCCACAGAAGCAGAACCCATGGATACAGAGAGACAACTGTATATACTTTCATGTTATTATGGTTTTATTTTTTACATTCATGGAATGAGTATGATTTATACTCCCACCAACTATGTATTAGACTATCCTTTTATATCCACATTAATTGGCACTATGCTATGTTATATCTTTTTAACTTTATGGGAAAACACACACACATCCTTTTTTGCATTTACCTAGTTATTAATAAAATTGACCCTAGAACCTACTTTGATACCTTACTTTTTCTGTGAAATTTATTTTTATGTCCATTGGCCACTTCTTAATTTTATTTATTTTTTTTAAACATTTATTGGGAATAATATGGCTGGCAAATTTCCCCAGTAAAGTTTAGTTACTAGAGCATTCCTCCTCATAGAACTGAACTATTGGTATTGTCATTTGTTGCATTCTTTGTGTCAGTAGGTATGTTTCTCTACTCTATATTCAATGCTACTCATATATTATCCATTTCTTTGCCAATACACAGTTTTACAATTACTTTAGCTCTTAACGTATTTTTATAATGGTGGTACTTGTCCTACCTCTTTGTTCTTCCTGATTATTAAAGCATCTACAGCATTTCATATAGAATGCATGTTTAACCATTCAAGTTTAAGTATTTTGTTGGAATTTTAATTAGAATTCAAGTTAATATTCTTCAATAGAAGATGAGAGCTATCTCCATTAAAATTTTACATTGTTCTTATCTATTACTGTTAACTATTTTATTGTAGACAAAATCATCCTTCCTAATGATTTCGAGTCTCTTCCTATGATTCTTAGTAATTTGGATTTCTTCATCTGTGAATACTCGTTCCACATCTCTCATTAGTCCAGTTTTATGGTGGGTTTTGTATGTTTTTATTTTTTACTTATAGGATTTCCATGAATTTCCCTGATGGTAGTCTCTGATCCATTTTAGACCTGTAAATACCTCAATCTATCATCTGTTTTAAGTTTTGTCCATGTTGTTTTTCACTGAACAGAAATACTTAATTTTGATGTAACCACAGCCATTTCTATTTGTGTGGAAACACAGGCTTTAGACCCAGGATTTATTTGAGTTTTAATAAGTGCCAACGGAAATGAATTAAAGAAAGAAGAAAGAGAAGGAGGAGAAGAAGAAGAAGAAGAAAGATGGAAAAAGGAAGAAAAAGAAGAAGAGGAAAAGGAAGAGGAAGGGGAAGAGGAATGGTAAGAAAAGACAATGGAGGAGGAGGTGGAGGGAGGAGAAATAAACAATCCAAAATCTCTGAGGAAATATGTTACCATGAGCAAGAGGCAGTAAAAACAATAACCTGCTGAATTGAATCTGAAAAATCTTGAAACACATTATTGAATACAAAATATAAAACAATGATGTTAACATATATACGAAAATGAAAGAAATGTAAATATAACTAATGAACAAGACACTATCAACTTTGAAAAAGATACATTTATCAAAGAAACATATACTTCCTTAAATGAAAAAAGAGCTTAATGTTGTAATTATAGATTTGATGAATACTTTTGCAGCACATAAAACACTGAGAAAAAGAAATTAAAAATTCAGAAGACTGAATAAATTATTCAGATAGCAACAGAGAAAAGCCTATGAATATGAAATAGAAATTAGGATATATAAATGAAAAGATAACTTTGAACAGTTTTAATTTAATTTTTTGAATGAGAAAATAAAGAGAATAGCAGAGATACAACTATTTGAATATAAAATGAATGAAAATTACCTTTATTGAAAGTCGCCAATTCAGAATCTCAGTAAGTACCAAGCAGAATAAATGAAAGTAAGTACATGAAAATAAATGAGTTAATGGATATAATATAGTGAAACTGCAGAACTCCATAAAAAAAGAAAACTCTTCAAAATAATCACACGGAAAAGAATTTCCTACTTGTATGCCTAACTTCTCAATAGCCATATTGGAAACCAATATAAGGAAATAATAGTTTGAAATTTCTAAGAGAAACAAAGTTATCTTTTAGAGACCTTGGGGGTTTATTTATTTATTCACTTATTTATTTTGCATCTGTGTGTGAAAGCTGATTGATTACAATTAATGAAATCACATGTAACCTAAACAAAAAATGGGTATTTATTGCAAGAATATTCGGGTATTTAATGGAACAAAAGGCAGCATGTATGCATGCATGATAGTTCTAGTTCACAGAGACTAGAACCAAGAACTGGGAACAGAAAAGGAACCATAAGAGTTGCTTTGCATTCTCTCATTCTCTTTTCATTTCCTTATTCTTTCTCTCCCTCCCTCTTTCTCTCAATCCCTCTCTTTCTCTCTCTCCCTTCTCTCTTTCTCCAGGGTCCCTTCCTCCTCCCCCAAGCCCCTTATATATCTGTGAATGAGGGAGATCTGGGAAGCCTAAGAGTATTGATTTGGGGGCTGGGTGTGACAAATTTTAGCAAGTGGGTGAATTTGCCAATACAGAATCCATGAATAATGGGGCTTGCATGTAATTTATTATTCATATATCATGTCCCATATTGCTTTGTATATTCTCTTGAATATTATGAAAGAATTCCATGAGTATCGATTCATGATCTATGACAACTTTTCTCCTTCAGCTATATTCTGCAAAATGTCAATTACTATGTTAACTCTGGGAGTATTGGATGAACCAATATTTGACATTGTAAATTTCTTTCCTGAAAGAGAAGAGAACTAGCTCAACATCTAATTCATGTATCATCACTGTGAAGTTTAGTTTAACTTTGTTTAGGTTAATATTAATTACCTTAGTGATTGATATACATGTCTAAGAAGCAGTAACAATATGGAAAATCACCAGTTATCTAAAACATAACTGTCCATTTCTATGTTACATTTAATCAGCATATTTCAAGTTACGGTGATTTTCCTATTACTGTTTTCACTGACTCCACTCTCCAAACTGTGATGTACCATTTTAAAGTTTCATTTTACCTTAATATAATCAACAAATTTCTCCTTAATAATTTTCAAGCCCAAATATTTGGTTTTAAAAGTATCATTAACCACTGTAAAATGAACTTTAAGGTGCTCTCATTAACTTTTAATTGTGGCTTTGCAAAAAGAGTGAGAGCACACAGAAGGCTTTTGTTATTATAAAAATTGATATGTCATCATTAAAGTATACATATGAAAGTTATCTATTTATCATAGTCAGTTTCTCCTCCAATTTTATTTATTTGTACTCATCTTAAATTTAAAAATATATTGTAGAAAGTAGACCAAAGAAAGAAGTCACTCATGAAGACATAATTATACTTAACATTTACAAATAATATCACAAAAACATAAAATTTCAAAAAATATAAATGATATAAAGAGTAACATGCCACCAACAAAGAAAGATGCTTTTTCAAAATCGATAGTCAGTAGTATATTTTATGTCAAAATTAAGGAAAGACAACCAAAGGACTCCCCATTGAAATTAGTAATAAAATAAATTATCAAAATTAGGATAACTCTAATATTGTTGAAAATTTGTTTAATCAATTACATAGAAAAGAAGCAAAATTATAACTAGACAGATAATAAATTCAATATTTATTGATTACATGGAAAATAATAAATAACATTATTCATATGGTTATATATCTACAAAAAGGAATTATTTAATATTTAACAGATTTAGTTATAAGTCTGGTTATAAGTATGGAATAATGATTGTTTAATATATGTCCAAGCAATAACCAGCTAGAAAATAAATGACAGTAAACGAAGTAAATGAAATAAATTATAATATTCATAATACTAAGTAAACATTTTGTGAAACGCATATACCAAGAAATAGATTTTTACCTGAAAAGAGAAATCTGTGCCATTCCACTAAAATATTATTCAGGTCATGAAAATGGGAAAGCATAAACATAGTCAATAAAAGCATTGATGGCCGGGCGCGATGGCTCACGCCTGTAATCCTAGCTCTCTGGGAGGCCGAGGCGGGCGGATTGTTTGAGCTCAGGAGTTCGAAACTAGCCTGAGCAAGAACGAGACCCCGTCTCTACTAAAAATAGAAAGAAATTAATCGGACAACTAAAAATATATAGAAAAAAATTAGCCGGGCATGGTGGCACATGCCTGTAGTCCCAACTATTCAGGAGGCTGAGGCAGGAGGATCGTTTCAGCCCAGGAGTTTGAGGTTGCTGTGAGCTAGGATGACGCCATGGCACTCTAGCCCAGGCAACACACTGACACTCTGTCTCAATAAAAAAAAAAAAAAAACCTGTCCAAGGCCAGTAATCAAAGGGGAAGAAAAAATGTTCTTTGCTGTTTGTTTCCTAGTATCTTAAACCACAGGAGATGGCTCAACAGAATTGTCTGCACAAGGGTCAGGAGATCATTGGCATCAGAGATAAGAATCACCAATTATGAACAACAATAAACAACAATTGGTAAACAACAATAGCCCAAAGCCACAACATGTGACACTTATCACGTAGACCCAAGCCCATACATTGAAAACTCCCCTTTTAAAAATCCCTTTATTTTTGTTTAAAGGCAGGATAGCAGTCTTTGAGATGCTAGTCCACTGCCCTCCTCATTTGCAGGCAAATTAACAAACTTCTCTTCCCTTTTCCTCAAACCCCTGTCCTCCTTCATTCTCACTGATTCGGCCTTGGGGACAAGTTCCGAACCTTAGGTAACAATACCTCTAACAACTGAGTCTCCCTCCTTAAGGAGAGATCCACCATTAGAAATATAAGCTGGATTCATGTTTAATTCTTATGGCATCTCTTTATGCACATATTTAGAAAAATGGTCTCATATAATTCATGAAGACCCCACGTTACAATGGCCAGAATGGAGTACCTTTGAAATACCTGAACTAGCTTATCTGTGCACACAATTAGAAAAAGCTGGTTTTAGAACCAGACAAATTGAACGGGAAACTTGCTTCCAATAGCACTTAGAAGCTTCTAAAAGAAATTCTGAAAGAAAAAGCTGCCTACATTCAAGAGGCAAACAAAAGGATATTTGAAACTGTATTTAAATTAAAAAGACTTCAGAGGCTGTCTTCTTTTTGCCTCCAACTGATCCTTCCCCTGCTCCCCCTGTGATCTGAACTCATCCCTTTCTGCTTGATCCCTCAGCTCCCATTCGTCCTCTCCTGGGCAGAGAGTTTTGCAATTCCACAATGCACACATTTTCTTCTCTCAAAGTGGCGGGGGCAAATGTGCTTAAATTTGGAACAAAGGGAACAAACAGAGCAACTACAGAAGGAAAATAAAACTACTGAGATTATAAAATACAGATTCGACAATTTTTTTCTCTGAACAGGGACTAATGAATTGACACTAATGATTTATTGATCCAATATCAGATGACACCCTTTAAATGCCCTGCTGGACTTCATAATCCCTAGGAGATTTAAATCTTACGTTTTTGAAATGCTAACACGGTGACATTTCCTTTATAAACTCTGCTTTGGATCCCTGCAGAGTTTACAAATGAAATCTCTATTTGTAAGGATGTCTGCCACTGTGCACCTGGAGGAAAGGGAGGACTAAGTCATTAGAAACTGACCATTGGTTTAAATTTATACAAGTCTTTTCTTTAAGGTACTTTTTCTGCCTATCTTGTCTTTGCTGGGCTTTTACCTACACCCTTCTTCATTGGTTTGGGCTCAGCTCTGTGCCTTGAGATGTCAATTTTTCTCACCTTGTTTCATCTAAGAGATATCCCTTTAGAAATGCAAATTTAAGGTCGCCTAGCTAACAGTTCTTAGGGCAATGATACAGTCATTTGGAAAATTGATAGTCTAAAAGGGGAAAATAAAAACTATTTGAAAATGGAAATTCTTTATGAAAACTGTAAGATCTGATTCTGTGTGTCTGTGTTTATATATGTCACTTATATGTGATATTTACCAAAATATATGAAAGAACTCCAATCAATTACCCTAAAGAAAAAGTAGGTGCTTAAATCAACTATTGATATTTTATCAGAAAATTAGAAACTGACTCAAATGCCTTTTAGTTCATGCGACTTGGATAAATCTTTGGTAAAAAGGGCTAGTTTAATATTTTCAGTTTTAAAAAAATAAATATGTCTTCTGAGTTGTCAATAAAAATACATGTATTTAACTTTAAGGTCTTTGCTTTTATGACACTTGCCTAACATATGGTAATATAAAAATGGTTAATAGAAAAATTAACTTGAGATGATGGCTAGCTTTGTTTAATGAACTATTGAACCGTAATTGGTAAGAATGAATAAATTAAATGAACGTAAATGGGAGAAAAGTTTATAAATGAACTTTTCATAGTTTCAAAAATCTTTTCCAAGAGTGATATCAGCAAGATGGCAGACTGGAGACATATGGCATTCATCCCATCCACAAGGAAGGACCAAGGCATTGAGTAAACAACTAAGATTTGACTGGAGTGTCAAAGCAAGAGTGCTGGAACGCAGCAGGGGAGTAGAGAGGTGTCTGTGGGGACTAGAAGTCCAGAGGGAAGCATGGAGACACCCACCCTCGGCAGCCCCATCATCTCCTCCCACCCCCAGATCACATCTGCTTGGAGTCAGGAGGAACTTCTTGTTGTGTGGAAAAGGTAAGCAGAAGATTCCCACCAGCCACCACTGCCACAACAAATACCTACAGTCCTTACAACAGGAGACTCGCACAGTCCTTGAAAGCCCTAAGCCCAGTTTGGAGAGCTGCCAGGAACACACAGCAGCTGCATTGCCCTGGATTAACAGCACAAGGTGTATACTCCCCAGACTCCTCCCACCCCCTGTGAGCCAAGCTGTTGCAGCACAGTGCCATCTTGAGACCAGAGCCACCTCTGGAGTGCACCGGGGACCAGTAGCACCTCTCCAGCACTAGGGCTCTGTCTTCATTATGCCAAACCCACATAAGTGGCTGAACACCACAACCCCGAGTGTACGGAGCTTGGGCCCAAGATCTGCTATGAATCTGCTCCAGCAAAGCAGGGAAATGAACTCCTGCCATTGCATTTCCAACCAGAGGAACAGTCTGCAGGTCCCACCCAGAGAAACCCCACCATTGAGCAGGCCAAACTTCTGTGCACCCTCCCCCAAGAGGAGAGGCCCTTGAGCCTCCAAGAAGATAGCAGAGTAGCTAAACACTCACACTCAGAACTTGAGAAACAGCCCCACAGCACATACAGTTCCCACAGACACACCCCTGGCTTGCCCAGTGATCTTGAGCCCCCAATAAGACCATGAGAAACAGTCCCACAGACCACCCCGGTGGGCATGCCCCAAATTAGCAAAGCAGTTATATGCCTTCATACAGGCCTGAGAAACAGCCCTGTAGGCCACCCTCAGTAGGCACAACCCTGAGCCAGCGAAGGAGCCTCGCACCCGTGACCCAGACCTAACAAACAGCTCCAAGGGCCACTCCAGTAGACATGCCCTCAGGCTGGCTGTGCAGCTTTGTGTCCACGTCCTGGGCCTTAGAAACAGCCCTGCAGATGACCTCTAGCAGACACACTTACAGGCCAACTGAGCAGCCCTGTGACTGCATCTCAGGCCTATAAGACAGCCCATGGGCCAATCCCCACCAAAATTCCCCCAGGCCAGATGAGCAGCTGGGCAGCCAGCTGAAAGGGGACTGAGAAAAGGTCCTATACCTGACCTTGGCAGACATGCACCCAGGCCAGTTGAACAACTTTGTGCCCACATCACAACCTGGAAAAGAGCCCTATGGGCCACCCCCAGAAGACAGGCACCCAGGCCAGTCAATTAGCCATGTACCTGCATTCCAGGCCTGAGAAATAGTCCTTCAGGCCACCCCTGGTGGGCATGCCCCCAGGCTAGCTGAGCAGACTTGGGCCCACATCCCAGGCCTAACAATCAGCCCTGTGGGCCACAACCAGCAGGCATGCCCCTAAGATGGCTGAGCAGACTTGTACCTATGTCCTAGATCTGAGAAACAGACTCATGGGCTGCCCCCAGCAGACATGTACTCAGGCAAGCCTGGCAGCTGTGTGCTCATGTCCTGAGCCTGAGAAACAGCCCTGTGGGCCAATCCAGGCAAGAACACCTCCAGGCCAGCTGAGCAAGCATATATCTTTGTTCCTGGCCAGAGTAACAGTCCCATGGCCACAACCACAGTGAACCAGATCCCAAGTTGGCTGACCCACCATGTGCACACACGCAGCCCCAACCTGAGAAACAATCCAGTGATCCTGCTCCTGGCAAAGCCACACTACCAAAACCACAAACTCTCTCAGCCTAAGCCACTGAGAAACATAAATGCCACTAGTGTGGATTATAGCAGAGGAAACTACATGGAGCCTACACTACCATGTCCACCAAGAACCAGGGCAAATGCATGAACCAAACTGACAACCCAAATAAATCATACAAATAAATCTTCCCCCACAAAACCTATTCCGTAAAATTGGAAGAGGTAACTTTTCCAAGACATGGGTAGAAATCAGTGTAGGGACACATCAACCATGAAAAAGCAAGAAAATATGTCATCTCCAAAGGAAAACAATAATTCTACAGTCACAGACCCCAATCATAAGGAAATATATGAAATGTCAGAAAAACAATTCAAAATAATAATTTTAAGGAAATTCAGTGAGATATAAGAGAATACAGACAGAAAATGCAATGAAATCAGGAAAACAATTAATGATTTAAATGAGAAATTCAACAAACAGATCAATATAAAAAAGAACCACACAGAAATCCTAGAGCTGAAGAATTCAATGAATGAAATAAAAAATACAATCAAGATCTTTAATAAGAGACTAAACCAAGCAGAAGAAAGGATTTCTGAACTTAAAGACAGGTCTTTTGAAATAACACAAGCAGACAAAAAAAGAAAAGAATAAATGATAAAGAAGAATGAAGCAACCTTACAGGATTTGAGGGACACCATTAAGTGAAGAAATATTCATGCTGTAGGCATTCCAGAAAGAGAAGAAAAGGGAAAAGGTGAGCAAAACATATTAAACAAAATTATAGCAAAAACTTCCCGAGTCTTGGGAGAAAGATGGACATCAAGATCCAGGAAGCTCAAAGAACTCCAAATAGATTCAACCCAAACAGGTCTTCTCTGAGGAACATTACACTCGAGTGGTTAAAAGCCAAAGACCAAAAAAATTTTTTTAAGCAGCAAGAGAAAAGCATCAAATCATACATAAAAGAATCCACATCAGACTAATAGAGGATTTCTCAGCAGACACCTTACAGGCCAGGAAAGAATGGGATGATATATTCAAAATGCTGAAAGAGGAAAAAAAAAAAAAAAAAAAAAACCTGTCAGCCAAGAATATTATACCCAGGAAAGCTATCCTTCAGAAATGGAGAAATATGATTTTTCACAAACAAGCAGGAAAAAAAAAAGAGTATTCATCACTACTAGACTGGCTTTACAAGAAATGCTCAAGGGAGTCTTATATCTGGAAGTAAAAAGATGATGACTAGAATGTCATCATAAAAATATGTGTAGCTATAAAACTCACTTGTAGAGCTTATACACAAAGGAGAAAGACAAAAGAATCAAACTCTATCACTACACACTGCAAAAATAAACAATAAGAGAAGAAGTAAGGAACAAAGGATATACAAAACAACCAGAAAACAATCAATAAAATAACAAGAGTAAGTCTTCACCTATCAATAACAACCTTAAATGTAAATGGATTAATTATCCATTTAAAAGATATAGACCAGCTGAATGGATAAAAAAATTAAGAACCAACTATAAGAAATTCATCTCACCTGTAAAGACACCCATAGACTGATAGCAAAGGAATAGAAAAAGATATTCCATGCAAATAGAAACCAAAAGCAAGCAGGAGTAGCTATACTTACATCAAACAAAACATACTTCAAGGTAAAAGCCATAAAAGAGACAAAGAAGGACTTTATATAATATAAAAGGAATCGATTCAGCAAAAAAATGACAATTATAAATAAATATGCATCCAACACTGGAGCAGTCAGATATGTAAAATAAAGCAAATATTATCAAATCTAAAGGGAGAGATAGACTAAAATAAATACAATAATGGTTGGGGACTTCAACACCTCATGCTTAGCATCAGACAGATCATCTAGACAGAAAATGAAAAAAGACACATCAGATTTAAAATGCATCTTAGACTAAAGGGACCTAATAGACATTTACAGAACATTTTACACAATAGTTGCAGAATACACATTCTTTTCATCAGCACATAGAACATTCTCCAGGATTCACCATATATTAAGACATAAAATGAATCTGAAAAAATTTTTAAAAATCAACATTATATTAAGTGGCCGGGCGTGGTGGCTCACGCCTGTAATCCTAACACTCTGGGAGGCCAAGGCGGGCAGATTGTTTGAGCTCAGGAGTTCGAGACCAGCCTGAGAAAGAGCGAGACCTTGTCTCTACTAAAAATAGAAAGAAATTATTCGGACAACTAAAAATATATAGAAAAAATTAGTCGGGCATGGTGGCGCATGTCTGTAGTCCCAGCTATGTGGGAGGCTGAGGCAGAAGGATTGCTTGAGTCCAGAAATTTGAGGTTGCTATGAGCTAGGCTGATGTCACGGCACTCTAGCCCAGGCAACACAGTGAGACTCTGTCTCAAAAAAAAAAAAAAATCAACATTATATTAAGTACCCTATCTGACCAAAATGGAATAAAAATAGACATCAATAACAGAGGAACGCTGAAAAATATACAAATACACGGAAATTAAACAAGATGCTCCCAAATAACCAATGCATTAAGAAATAAATGAAGAATGAAATTTAAAATTTCCTTGACACAAATGACAATAAAAACACCGCACACCAAAAACCATGGGACACAGCAAAAGCAGTATTAAGATACAAGTTTATAGCAATAAATGCCTATATGAAAAAACTAGAAAGATCAAATATAAACTACCTAACTATGCATATCAGGGAACTAGAAAAGCAATAACGAACCAAACACAAAATTAGTAGAAAAAAAGAAATAATGAAGATCAGAGAAGAAATAAATGAAATTGAGGTTTAAAAAAATAGAAAAGACCAACAAAACAAAAAGTTGGTTACTTAAAAATATAAACCAAATTGACAAACCATCAGCTAGACTAACTGAGAAAAAAAAAAGTAACAATAAATATCACAGAAATACAAAGAATTGTGGAGAATATGAACAACTATATGCCAATAAATTTAAAAATCTAGAGAAAATGGATAAATTCCTAGACACATAAAATGTACCAGAATTGAACTAATAGAAAACCTGAACATACCAATAACAAGTAATGTGCTTGAAACCAGCAGTAAAAATACTTCCAACAAAGAAAACTCCAGGACCAGATGGTGTCACCACTGAATTCTATCAAACATTTAGGGATGGATTAATACCAATTCTTGTTAAAGTATTCCAAATAATTGAAGCAGAAGGAATTCTTCCTAAGTCATTCTATGAGGCCAGCATAACACTGATTCCAAAACAAGACAAGAACACAATTTAAATAAAAAAAAAAGAAAGCAACAGTCCAATATTCTTGATGAACATAGATGCAAAAATCCTCAACAAAATACTAGCAAATGGAATCCAACAACATATTAATTATCAAGTGGGATTTATCATGGGAATGCAAGGATGGTCCAACATTTGCAAATCAATAAATGTCACATCACATCAATAGAATGAAGAACAAAAGTCATACGGTCATCTCAATAGATGCAGAAAAACTTTTGGTTAGGGGCGTGGTGGCTCATGCCTGTAATCCTAGCACTCTGGGAGGCCGAGGTGGGAGGATTGCTTGAGCTCAGGAGTTCGAGAGCAGCCTGAGCAAGAGCGAGACCCCATCCCTACTAAATAAATAGAAAGAAATTAGCTGGACAACTAAAAATATATATATATAAAATTAACCAGACATGGTGGCGCATGCCTGTAGTCCCAGCTACTCGGGAGCTTGAGTCAGTAGGATTGCTTGAGCCCAGGAGTTAGAGGTTGTTGTGAGCTAGGCTGACACCACAGCACTTTAGCCTAGGCTATAGAGTGAGGCTCTGTCTCAAAAACAAAACAAAACAAAAAAAAAGCTTTTGATAAAATTCAACATTCCTTCATGATGCAAACTCTTAATAAATTCGGTATAGATGGAAAGTACCTCAATGTAATAAATGCCATATATGACAAACCCACAGCTAACATCTTACTGAACAGGAAAAATCTGAAAGCTTTTCCCCTAAGAATTGGAACAAGACAAAGATGTTCATTCTCACCACTCTTATTCAACATGGTATTAGAATTCTTAGCCAGGGCAACGGGGCAAGAAAAAGAAACAAAGGGCATTCAGACAGGAAAGGAGGAAGTCAAATTGCCCCTGTTTGCAAACAACATGATCTTATATACAGAAAAACCTAAAGACTCTACCAAAAACTCTTAGAAGTGATAAATAAATGCAGTAAAGTTGCAGGATACAAAATCAACGCACAAAATCATTAGTGTTTCTATACATGAACAACAAACTATCTGAAAAAGAAATGAAGAAGGCAATCTCATTTACAATAGCTACCAAAAAATAACATAAAATACCTACGAGTAAATTTAACCATGGAGGTGGAAGAACTCTACAAGAAAAACTAGAAAACACCAATGAAAGAATTTGAAGAGGATACAAACAAATGAAAAGACATCCCATGCTCATGAATTGGAAGAATTAATATTCTTAAAATGACAAAATTACCCAAAGCAATCTACAGATTCAATGTAATCACTATCAAAATACCAATGACATTCTTCACAGAAATAGAAAAAAAAAATTCTAAAATCTGTGTGGAGCTACAAAAGACCCTGATAGTCAAAGCAATCCTGAGCAAAAAGAATAAATTTGGATGTATTACACTACCAGACTTCAAAATATATGACAAAGCTGCAGTAACAAAAACAGAACAATACTGTCATAAAAAGAGACACATAGACCAATGGAACAGAATAGAGAACCCAGAAATTAGTCCACGTATCTACAGCCAACTGACTTTTGACAAAGGAGCCAAGAACACTCACTGGGGAACGAACAATCTCTTCAGTGAATGGTGTTGAGAATACTGGATATCCATATTCAGAAGAATGATGCCAGACACCCACTTCTCACTCTATGCAAAAATCAACTCAAAATGAATCAAAGAGCTAAATGCAAGATCAAAACCTATGAAACTACTAGGAGAAAACATAAGGGAAATACTTCAGACCCTTGGTCTAGGAAAAGATTTTATAAATAATACCGCAAAAGCACAGGCAAAAAAAGCAAAAATAAATAAATAGTAAACTAAAAAGCTTCTACACAGCAAAGGAAACAATCAACAGAGTGAAAAGACAACCTACAGTATAGGAGAAAATATTTGCAAACTACTCATCTGACAGAGAATTAATAGCCGTAATACAAAAGGAATTCAAACATCTCAACAGCGAAAAAAACAATCCTATTTAAATATGAGCAAATGATCTGAAAAGACATTTCTCAAAAGAAGACATACAAATGGCTAACATCCAGCCTGAGCAACATAGTGAGACCCTGTTTCTATAAAAAAATAAAACAAACAAACAAAAAACAAATGTATGAAAAAATTCACATCATCTTCAGAGAAGCCATCAGGGAAATGCAAATCAAAACCACGATGAAGTATTATCGAAAGGTCATGGCATCCAGACAGTTAACCCAGTTCAGATGGCTATTATTGAAAAGACAAAAAATAAATAAATAAATGCTGGCGAGGATGAGGAGTAAAGGGAATTCTTATACATTGTTGGTGGGAATGTAAACTTGTACAGCCACTAAGCAGAGCAGTATGAAGGTACCTCAAAAAACTAAATAGAACTACCATGTGATCCAGCAGTCCCACTACTGGGCATTTATCTAAAGGAAAGGAAGTCATTCTATCAAAGAGACATCTGCACCCCCATGTTTATTGCAGCACTATTCACAATAGTCAAGATATGGAATCAACCTTGGTGCCCAACAGCAGATGAATGGGTAAAGAAACTAGGGTACATATACACTATGGAATACTATTCAGCCATGAAAAAGAATTAAATCCTGTCATCCTCAGCACCATGGATGGAACTGGAGAACATTATGCTAAGTGAAATAATGCAGTAACACAAAGTTAAACACTACATGTTCTCACTCATATGTGGAAGCTAAAAAAAGTTGACCTCATACAAGTAAAAAGTAGAACAGAGGATAGTACAGCTGGGAAAAGAGATTCAATAAAGAATACAAAATCAAAATTACATAAGAGGAAAAAGTTCTAGCATTCCATGTCACTGTAGGATGACTATGGTTAACAATTATACATAGTTTCAGATAGCTAGAGGAGAATATTAGGACCATGACATTTTTCAGACAGTAGACTCCATCTTCCTCATTCACCTGCAAATTAATAAAATCTCTCTTTCCTTCTCTTCAAACCACTTATCCTCAATTCTTCTGATGCAGCTTCAGGGACACGTGCCAAGCTTTCAGTAACAGATTTGGCGTCCCTTGGTCGGCCCATCAGCACCCTGGTGGACCAGCACCTTACAACCTCTGGAAGTGGCAGGGATCTTCCAGAAGCAGGGAGCAGCCCCAGGATGAGCCACAGTCTTCTCTGGTAGGAGTGGCCTCTTATCAAGGTGAGAGAATATAGGACAGTCCCAGCAACTCCTGAGGTATATTTTAGCTCCAGCAAATTCCTGTCTCTGTCACCCCAAAGTAGACGGAGCTTCCCTCAACCTGAACTGAGTTGAGAGGAAGGAAACAGATTTGGGAACTGTCTGGATGGCATGGCCATTTATTTGTTTGGTAAGTTCCCCGGGGTGCACCCCAAGACCCTTGATCTCACTCATTTGGGAGATTTTCAGACCTCCATATGTTCATGGCACCAGTTTAGGGGAGAGACACAAAGTTGAGTGGACCTAGGGGACCTGATTTGAACGGGGAGCTCATTTGCAGTTCCCAGGGAATGGGGGTCAGGGGAACTAGATCACCGTTTGAGGATGGTTTTGCAACTTCCAGTCCTGTGGCAGGGCAGTGGTTTGGAGCCCTGTAGCAGGGCATTTTGGGGTGCCATCTGTCTCCTTTGGATTCCCATTTGTTTGATAAGCCTGGTATTTTGCGTTGAGAATTCTCTGAACAGTCTGTGTTTGTTATTTGTGAGTGTTGTTGCAACATAAGAAAGTTCCATCTCAAAGTCGCTGGGGGAAAATTTTGGCTGAGCAGTCAACTTATAGTTACGAACCTATATGTAAAAAAAATGGTGTTACTGTAATTCAGTGTTTGTACTAAAGTGTGAGGAAAAGTGGCTGTTAAATAAAACCTTAAATTAAAAAAAAAGAATATTAAACATTCCCAACATAAGGAAGTATAAATGTTTGAGATGGTAGATATGCTAATTACCCTAATCTCAACAATACGCCTTATATGTATTTAAATATTACTACGTATCACATGAATATGTATGATTATTATTTAACTTAAAATTTTTAATTAATTTAAAAATCTTCAGTAACTTACTCTTAAAGGCACATTATGTTATTAATAAGTTCAGTAGGCCAGGCGTGGTGGCTCACACCTGTAATCCTAGCACTCTGGGAGGCCGAGCAGGTGGATGGCTCAAGGTCACGAGTTCGACACCAGCCTGAGCAAGAGCGAGACCCCGTCTCTACTAAAAATAGAAAGAAATTATTTGGACAACCAAAAATCTACATAGAAAAAATTAGCCGGGCATGGTGGCGCATGTCTGTAGTCCCAGCTACTCGGGAGGCTGAGGCAGTAGGATCACTCGAGCCCAGGAGTTTGAAGTTGCTGTGAGCTAGGCTGATGCCACGGCACTCTACTCCAGGCAACAGAGTAAGACTCTGTCTCAAAAAATAAATAAATAAATAAGTTCAGTAATAGGTACTCATGAAATGTCTGAATCATTTATATGGTATAGAAAAACTAAATATATTCAGATCTGTTAATAAACAAAAAAATTCAGGAAACTTCTTTCTAAAAATTATGAAATAGTTTTCATCTACAAATCCTAGTATAAAAGAGTTCAAAATTACTTACTTCCTAGAATTTTCACTGGAAATTAGGGTTACTAAGAGTTAAAACTATAGTTAGTATGTGTAATTAAAGCTACTGGTTATAAGAGAAGCAATTCCCTATACAGAGTGCATGAAGAAAGTAAGATGTGCTTTTGGTAAACAAAGTTGAAAGGACAGAGTGATTTTTCTTTTTACATGAGAGAGAACCTTGTATCGTCAAAATGATGACAGAGAAAGGAAAGCGAATTTTTGTCCTAAGGTAGAATGCCAATATAAAAGGAAGTATAGGACAAAACTGAGCATTTAATCAAGTTGTGGAAAATTAATATTGTGAAATGAATTTTGTGTGTGATCAAGTTGGCTAAGATTACAATAAAATTATTTCATTGACATCAAAAGTACACTGATGCAAGGCCAGAGTCCGGTCCTTTGTATCAGAACAACAGGGTTTTCTTGGAGCATAGATCTGTTCTTTAATAGAAATTTCTAAGAGGTTGTGAAAGGTTTACGGAAATCTTATCCTGTGTGGTCAAAGCTGACTGAGAATGAATGGATTTGTTTATAAAGTTTTGTGGAAATTAGCTTCAGTATTGATAATACATCTATATAAATGTAAATTTCGCTTTTCTTCTTTGAACTAGAATTTTATTTAGTATTGATAAGAGATAGTAGGCCAAGCGTGGTGGCTCATGCCTGTAATCCTAGCACTCTGGGAGGCCAAGGTGGAAGGACTGCTTGAGCTCAGGAGTTTGAGACCAGCCTGAGCAAGAGTGAGATCCTGTCTCTAGTGAAAAATAGAAAACTTAGCAGGGTGTGGTGGCGCACTCCTGTAGTCCCAGCTACTCAGGAGGCTGAGGCAGGAGAATCACCTGAGCCCAGGAGTCTGAGGGTGCAGTGAACTATGATGATGATGCCACCGCACCCTACCCATGGCAAAGACAGAGTGAGATTCTGTCTCAAAAGAAGAAGAGAGACTGAGACCAAAGCTCTTTCTCACCCACATGTGAGTACACATATCTGCAAGCACAGAATAGGGCTTTAAATATAAAATTTTGTTTTAGATAAATTTAAAAAATAAGAGATAGTAAAATATTTTTGTTCACCTTTTGAGTAAAGTACAAAAAAAAGAGGGAGGAGAAGGGGAGAGACAGATTCTGTTGGTCTCATGCTGTCTTTATTGGGTCTTTTCATTGCTTGGGAAACTCAGTCTCCTCTTGATCAAAGACTAAAGGTTTTTGCTTTTCAAATTTTGAATTATCATTTTGGCTAAGTGAATGATCATTATTTTACAGTGATCCTACTTTGATCACGTAACTTTTTTTTGAGACAGAGTCTGGCTCTGATGTCCTGGCTAGAGTGTAGTGGTGTCATCATAGCTCACTACAACCTCAAATTTGTGGGCCCACGCAGTCTTCCTGCCTCAGCCTCCTAAGTAGCTGGGACTACAAGTGCATGCCACCATCCCTGGCTAATTTTTTCTATTTTTAGTAGAAACAGTGTCTTGCTGTTGCCCAGGCTGGTCTCGAACTCCTGAGCTCAAGCAATCCTCCCACCTTAGCCTCCCACAGTGCTAGAATTACAGGCATGAGCCACTGCACCCAGCCTGATCATACCTTTTAAACCTTTTTTATTTTAATATCAAGTGTTTTAAACTTTTAATATTAGTGATATACTTCTAAAAATTAAATTTTAATTCTAAAATTCTTTTTGACCCAAACTAACTTGAACATAACAAATAGGAACCCCTGGTAATCCAAGATTGACATATTAGGCTTATTTGGTATGTTAAAATCACATAGGAAGCACTGTCAAATAAGAAATGGTGTTTAACTCTCTTTAAGTTATATTTGTGTATCATATGTTATTAATATGTGTTCCAAAATTATGTGAGTTTCCTAAAATTCTTCTATGTCTTGGTACATGTTATCAGGATTAATTGTGATTATTATGTTAAATCACTATATGCCACAGAAATAACCAAATTTCCTTGTTTATTGCATCTTTAATTATGGCTACTCTAAGTCTCTTGTTATCCATAGACAATTATTTTTTATTTTGAATCTTCTCAAAAACCAGTTTATAATCAGTTACAGTGCAAAATTTGCTTCTTCTTAAAGGAAATTCATGAAAAGGACCCTAACAAGTAGTCTTAGATATAGGTTTCTGATAATGTTGACAATCTCACAGTTGGACTAGGTAAAAATTCCGGAACTGTAATTTAAAAGCTGATGATTTCATGAGGGCTACTAACCTAGCATCTAGCAACACAAGAATTAATTACATGGACCTGAACTGATAGGGGACGCAAACGATTTTTATGACTTTTTTTTTTTTGGTTTGAAACATTGCTGATTCTTGTCATGTTCTGTTTTCCAAAGTAAAGAAAAAGTTTTTGTTTTTCTTGACTCTTAAAAGTTACAAGAAGTTGTAAGATTCTGATTCAACCAGTACAGAAAAAAATTATAAAAGCTGTGAAAAGTTCAGGTATTTACACCTTATAGCAGTTGGGTAAAGTATTTTTCGTGAGCAAAATTGAAACAGTTACTTTTTTTTTCTTTTTTTTTGAGACAGAGTCTCACTCTGTTGCCCTAAGTAGAGTACCGTGGTGTCAGCCTAGCTCACAGCAACCTCAAACTCCTGAGCTCAAACAATCCTCCCCCCTCGGCCTTCCAGAGTGCTAGGATTACAGGCATGAGCCACCGTGCCCAGCCAGAAACAGTTACCTTTCTACCTGATTTCTCCAGAATTCAGAAACAAAATTCATGAGTATTCTTATTTCATGACAATATGGTTATTTGCATAAGTTCAACAAGAATCTGTTTTCTTTTGTTACAAGACACAGTTGGAGGCACTGGTTGTTTTACCAAGGCTTTGATTGGAATGGCACTCTTTCAGATATGACCAGACTACTTTGAGGAATTGAGGTTGACTTTATGGGGCCAACAAAAAGACCCCTGGGAAAGACTAGTCTGGTACTTATTCTATATGGTTCCCTTACAAGTTTTCTGACCTTATTTTTTATTTTTTTTTTTTGGTAGAGGTGGAGTCTCACTCTTGATCAGGCTGATTTCAAACTTCTGACCTCAGGAGGTTCTCCCACCTCGGCCTCCCAGAGTGCTAGGATTACGGGCGTGAGCTACCACACCCGGCCCTGACCTTGTGATGAGTAAAGAATATCACTTTCTGACATGCCTGGGAACCTCAAGATGTTTTGAGACCTCAGGAAGAGGGAAATCCACTCAATTTATACAGGTACTAAAGGCATAGTCTGATGGTGAATGCTTGCCTTGGCTTTCTATCCTTGAGGCTTATGAAAGTCTTGTCTGAAATTCCTTATGAAGACTCCAGCAAAGATAACTTAAAATTAGCCTATATGGCCAATCACTATTATTTTTGCACTTTGTCACAAATAATCAGGCTATGTATAACACTAAAACTTACTTTTCAAGAAAAGTGGTCCTACTAAGACTTACCTTCGGTAGAAATCAGGAACTAGAGAAAAATATCTTTCAGAAGGAAACTATAGCACACCTATTATTAGATTCCAGCCCTGAACTTTGTTTTTGAGTTTTTAATTTTCTTACAATTTGGACTAAATCCTGAATTATTTCCCAGCTAACATAAGTCTCTTCATAATGTTTTTAGTTGAGTCCCCAGTGGCATAGATTTCTGTTGTTGTTGTTCTGGCATACAGACTCTCTTCTTGATTGTAACTGTTACATGCATTATATTTCTCTGATGTATCTCTCATTGTCTTACATCTTCTGAGAAAATTAAACTCATGGTATTCCAAAGACTAGAGATGATTCAACAAGCAACAACACCCATATAAATCAGTGACTTGACTGAAGTCTCATTGTGCCACCTTGTAATGCTATCCCAATTTGGCTTTTGCCATCTTAAAATTCCTCAGTGAGATGTATCCTCCCTGTCCCGTCCATGTGGGACAGGACCATCTGGGAATGAGCCTTCCTACTGGTACAAGACTAGCTCCTGAATATAAAAGAAGCCAAAACCGTCTGTGTTCATCTATGATGCTTTCTTCAAAAGACCTTGATGAAAAGGGAGGAAATGAGAAAAGAAAAATAGCCCAGAGCAGTCTGAGCTATGTGAGGTATACAAAATTTACCAGGCCCAGAGAGAGATGAGTATGGGACTCCAGTCAGGCCCCTGCCCCCACGTCTAGGGGCAATTGCTTAAAGGCATTTTGTTCCTGACTAGCTGCCTCACCCATTATCTTCCTGTTCCTGGAATTTTCGATACAAAGAACAATGTACAGCCAATCAATAGCTTATGTTATTCCAGTGTGTTAGTAAATTCTTGGTAACAACTTAGGAATTGCCTCTTCTTTTTCCCTTAAAAACCCATTTGTAACTGCTGCTAATCGGAGTGCACATTCAGGGCAACTTGAATGCATGCTCCTGGGTGGCCATCCTCAAGCTTTGGCCTCAAATAAACTACAAATTTAATCATATTTTCTGAATCTCATTAGTTACGGTTGACACATTGAAACCACACTACCCCTCTGAACTCTTAGTTTGTGAGTCACTCAATGTCCTTATTCCTTAAGGTAGTTTAAATCAGGTTTTATATTAAACTCAAAGTTATATGCATCCTAATTGACTCAAGAAGTACTCTAATGCAACTATCTGTGAATTTTTTTTACAAAAAGGAAAGCTATTATGAGGGTGTTGAAAACTCTAGCTAGAGAGTGAGGGAGGGGTAGACTATTTTAAGGTTTATTTTCAGTCCTACTGTAATATTAGACATTTGTAGGAGAACTATTATACCTTGGTAAAAAAAAAAAATGAGAATCAAATGTTCATCAAGAACCATTGCTGCAGAGTCTGGCTTGCCCTGTATCTTTCATTCGTTCCAGAAATATTTCTAGAGAACCTGCCCTGAGCCAGGTGGTATCCTTAGTCCAGGGATGACATACCGGCAAACCTAACAGGCAAATCTCTCCCCTTGTTAAATTTGTATTCTAGTGGAGAGAGACAGAAAAGAAACAAATAACAATAATAAATAAATATTTATGGGAGGTAACATGGCGTGTATAGCTCTTTAACAGGAAAAAAAAAAATAGACCAGGTATTGGGAAAGCAGAGGGAGAGAGGTGGACTACAATTTAGAAGGGTGGTCAGCGTAGGCCACATTGAGAATGTGATCTTTGAACAAAGATACGAAAGGGAAGAGGTGAACAAGACAGATACCTAAGGAAAAGTGTTCTAGGCAGGGGCATACCCAGTGCTAAGCCCTAAGACAGGAGCTTTCATGGTGTGTTACAGAAATTGCAAGGCTAGTGTACCTAGGGTGCAGGGGAATAGGTGTGGGGCTGTCAAGGAAAAAAACAGTTTCCTACTTTCGTCTCATACTCAACACAGCACACTTCTGTGACCATATTGGAGTTCTCCACATACCAAGTGTTTGGGTTCAGAAAATAATACTCCAAAATATGGCACTTTAGCATGCTGAGTGCTTTGAACAAAGGAAATTGAAAGGCCTAAGAAATAAGCCTTAGAATCAGAAGTTTTTCTCAGACATTTTCTTGTCCTCCCCCCAACTCCACCCCAGGGGCTTTCTCTCAACTTCTCTTATCTGATTAAGGAAAGTTTCTCCAGAAGGAATGAAACTGACTTGGACCTCCTCCCTGGAATCTATAACCAGAGAAGATTAACCCGTATTTCAGTAGAGAAGACTAAAAGTCTTCATGCCCAGGACATCACTTCCGGATAGATTTTCATCAGTTTTATTTATTTATTTTTGAGACATGGTCTCACTCTGTCACTCAGGCTGGAGTGCAGTGGCATCATCATAGCTCACTGCAGCCTCAGACTCCCGGGCTCAAGCAATTCTCCTGCCTCAGCCTCCTAAGTAGCTGGAACTACAGGTGCATGTCACCACGTTCAGCTAATTTTTTATTTATGGTTTTGTTGAGATAATTTCATTCCGTTACCTAGGCTGGTCTTGGACTCCTGGCCTCAAATCATTCTCCCACCTCAACCTCCCAAAGTGCTGGGATTACAGTGTGACTCATCACACCTGGCTTTCCCCTATTCTTTTAACTACTGTTCTAAGGACCGTTACTTAAGAGACATCTGTATAAGACAACTTTTGAGGGCCATGCACTTCCTCTCCTCCACCCACCCATGGCTTGTGTCACCATTTCCCCATCAGAGGCCCTGGTTTCTTCTGTAGCTGAGGATGCGATTGAACCTTCAGCCCTCTGGCCCTTCTTTGAGTTTTGTATTTTGTGTGGCTCTCCTGAGCTTGCATGTTAATAAATTTGTACACTTTTTCTCCTACTAATCTATCGTCAGTTTGTTTTATAGATTCAACTTACCAAAACTTCAGAGGGTAGAAAGGTCTTTTCACTCCCATAGAATAATTCTCCAGCAGACACTAAGTGCCCTATAATTCAATTCAGATACTATCTGGTGACATGTCAGATCCCACAGGTTGGCGGCTCAGTTCCCCTAAGACTGCCCCATTTCAGATGCCAAGTCTGGGCCACCCATACTTCTGGCTGGTTTCTGGGGTTCCCATGCCCCTCTCCTTGTGTTCAGTTAATTTTCTAGGATGGCCCACAGAACTCAGGGAAATACATTTACTGGGTTTATTATAAAGGCTATTATAAAGGATACAGGTGAACAGCCAGGTGAAGAGGTACATAGGGCAAGGTATAGGGGTAGAGGGCACAACTTCCAAGCACTCTGGACAAGCACCTCCAACTATAGGGAATCTCACCAAATCTTGTCCTTTAAGAGTTCTTATAGAACTTGATCTCTAGCCCTTCTCCCCTTCCCAAAGTCAATTGGTGGAGCTTATACTTCTAACCCTCTAATCCTCTAATCCCTTGGTCTTTCCGGTGACTGGCCCCATCCTGAGGCTATCTAAGGGCTCCACCCTAAATAATTTTATTAGCATAAACTGGGGAGTCACTAAAGGGCCTCATTATGAATAACAAAAAGCACTCCTATCTGTCAGGAAATTTCAAAGGATTTAGGAGCTCCATGACAGGAATCACTGGAGTAAAAAGAGTAAGAAGTGAGATCTTAAGGTAAAGGAGAGGTTCTATAACCATGGTAACAGTTTGGGTTCTTATTACCAGAGTAATGAAGAGCCATTCAAGGGTTTTGGTGGGGGAAAATGATGTAGTCTAGTTTAGGTTGTAAAATGAGTTTTTTGGCTACAGTGTTGAGACTAGATTGGAGGACAAAGGTAGAAACTATTGATTGCAGCAATCCAGCCAAGCAAAAGTGGTGAGAAGTCATTGAACTCTGGGCAGATTTGAAGGAGGAGCCAATGGAGTTTGCTAACAAAGTGGATAAAAACCATTGCGTTTAAACAGCAGAGCTCTTAAAAAAAAGTGACGAAAAAAAATAGGCTGATAAAGCTATGAATATAATTCCTGCACTTCTGACTCCATGGCCCTACAGGGAAAAAGGGAACTGGGTTTGTAAAAAATTGGCTTGTCAAGTTGTATCACAATATTAAGCTTCTGGTCCAAGAAAGAAGATATATTGTAACATATGGAGCAACATTAATATCCTCTGAAAAAGGTATTATAGTATAGCTGTCTCCAAAATCAGAAGGCAGCCTTTGCCCCCACATTTCTGCTCCAAATTGTTGGAAATATGCCTAGATCACGAATTAATCACCCCAAAGATTCTGAGAAACTCAGTAGTCCTTCCAGCGACATCCAAAGAAAAAGCAAATCAAACTTTTCAAATGGATTGTAAGGATTCCCATGACCAATTTAAATTTCCATTACAGTATAATATGGACATAAAAAGGGTATATTATGCTCTCACTATCTTTTGATTAGTATTGCATCTTATTTTAGAGAGCCTCCTATATCCTCAAGATGACTCTTAAAAGCAACTAATTTAGAATAAGGGAAGTTAGGCTTTGGGGAAACACATTGAAGTAAATACAAATAAAAATATTTTAAATCCTTAAAAAATTGTATCCTCTGCTGCTCTTCCAGAACTCTAGGCAACTAAGGCAGACTTTCCCTAAACAAGTTCTTTTGTACACCGATTACTCACTCACTTGGGTGTGGTGACGCTGTTGTCCCATAACAAATGTAATCATGTATCACCACGCTCTCTTTGGCCTTTAATATAAAGGACAATGTCTGCCTGTCGAACGCATCATTAGTTTGATTCTCATGTATTTTCAGAACCAAAATATATAAATAAGTAATTATACATAACACTGTAAGAATGTGTTTTAAATCGCCTTTTATTATGGCCACGTGGTTAAGAACAGACTCTTCTATTGTCAAGGTTTGGATTCCAGCGGTGCCATTACTCACTGTAAATGCTAAGTTTTCCCATCTTTAAAATTGGAGTGGCTGGGTGAGGTGGCTCACGTCTGTAACCCCTAGCACTCTGGGAGGCTGAAGTGAGAGGACTGCTTGAGGTCAGGAGTTGGAGACCAGCCTGAGCAAGAGCAAGACCCCAACTCTACTAAAAATAGAAAAATTAGCCAGGCATGGTGGCAAGCACCTGTAGTATCAGCTACTCAGGAGCCCGAGGCAGGAGGATCACTTGAGCCCAGTAGTTTGAGGTTGCTGTGAGCTAGGCTGATGCCACGCCACACTACTCAGGGTAAGAGACTGAGTCTCAAAAAAATAATAATAAAATAATAAATAAAATAAAATAGGAATTCCCAGGTACTCAGGCGGCCGCGCAGGAAGATAGTTTGAGCCCAGGACTGTCTCTCTCTCTCTCTCTCTTTTTTTTTTTTTTTTTTTGTGAGACAGGGTCTGGTTCTTAGCCCAGGCTGGAGTACAGTGGGGCTATATCATATTTCACTGTAACCAGACTCCCTGGCTTAAGCGATCCTCCAGGTCGGCCTCCCAAGTAGCAAGGAATACAGGCACACGCCGCATGCCCTCCCCTGCAACCCCCGGGGGTCCCTATAACTTTTAAATTTTTTGTAGAGAGTACTCTCGCTATATTGCCCAGGCTGGTCTTGAACTTCTGGACTCAAGTGATCCTCCCACCTCGGCCACCCATCTCTGGGTTTACAAGCATGAACCACCAAGCCTGGAGTCACGTCTTTAAAAAAATAAACAACTAAATTGGTATTAAGATATTTTCTGGCCGGGCGCGGTGGCTCACGCCTGTAGTCCTAGCACTCTGGGAGGCCGAGGTGGGCGGATCGTTCTGAGCTCAGGAGTTCGAGACCAGCCTGAGCAAGAGCGAGACCCATCTCTACCAAAGATAGAAAGAAATTAATTGGACAGCTAAAAATATATATAGAAAAAATTAGCCGGGCATGGTGGCTCATGCTTGTAGTCCCAGCTACTTGGGAGGCTGAGATAGTAGGATCGCTTGAGCCCAGGAGTTTGAGGTTGCTGTGAGCTAGGCTGACGCCACGGCACTCGCCCCAGGCTAGAGATTTATACTCTGTATCAAAAAAAAAAAAAAAAAAACAAACAAACAGGTGAGGGAATGGAGGGTCCCTGGGGTTGAGTCCATATTTGAAATAGGACAGTCAGGGATGGTGTCTCTGAGCTGATAGACGCCTGAATGAGGTGAGAAAGAACCATATTTAGGATAATACAACAGGTGAAGTATCACAAGAATGGAAAAACAAGCACCACATGTACTCACCATCAAATTGGCATTAACTGATCAACACTTACGTGCACACACAGTAGTAACATTCATCAGGTGTCGGAGGGGCGAGGAGGGGATGGGTATATTCACACCTAATGGTGCAGTGTGCACCGTCTGGGGGATGGACACGCTTGAAGCTCTGACTCAGGTGGGGCAAAGGCAATATGTGTAACCTAAACATTTGTACCCCTGTAATATGCTGAAATAAAAATATTTAAAAAAATAACCATAGGGGAAGACATTCTCAGCAAGGATGCAGCAGATACAAAGTCTCTTAGGCAGGAACAGGTTTGACTTAGTGAAGAATGGTAAGAAGGATGGTCTGGCTGTTGGCTTTGAGCTTTCTGATCGAGCCAGGAGGAGAACTTGAACTTCAGGTGCTCCCTCCTACACAGACATAGCTATCAGTGCTCTCTGGAATTCTTACCTTCAATGCACCTGCCAGGATGCAGGGAGATACATTCCAGTGACTAATTCAACCCACTGACACCCGCTACTCTTCCTCATAGAAACTCAGCAGACTTCCCGGTCACGATGTGTCCTTCAGACGGCTCAGAAGTTCCGACAGGAAGTAGACTCTGATGGATCCTACTAAGCTGGAAGGAACTGATGATCAAACTCCTGCTGGAAAAAGTCCCCTAGAAACTCTAATTTTCCATTAATAATTGTTTGTGACTTTACTAATTGTTAATGTCCATACGATTATCAATCATACAAAGAATGATAGCTCACACGTGCTAAGAGATGATCTCCCAGGCATTGTGCTAAAATCTCTGTATGGATCATCTCCTTTTAATCATCACAACAGTGTTAAGAAGCAGGCAATATTATCATCCTCATTTTTCAGAGGAGAAAAGCAGGGCTGAGCATGCTTACGTAACTTCCCCAGGACCTCAGAGCTGGTAAGTGGTGGAGCTGGGATTTGAACCCACTTCTATCTGACTCTAGGGCTTGAGCTCTTAATCACCATACCATGTTGCCTCCAGCATTGCCTGCGCATTTCGGGTCAGATCGAACTCTGTCAGAGCTGTGCTTTATCTGGGGAAATGCTGATACGCAGCCCTTTGGAGGAGTTTATGCCGTTAACTAGGCCCCGAGGAAGGAGGGCCCGAGACTTCACTCTCACACATCCTGGTCCCCATGCTGAGATCTGGCCTAATTATGGCTTTCAGAGCAACCAAGGGGCTCAGTTTGTCAGAAGGGCACATGCAGCTTCCCTTCTGCAAGCCACTGGGGGCAGAGTGGGAAGCTCTGTTCCCTGCACAGGGTGCCTGGAGGGCTGTCCCCGGACCTAACTGGCTTAAAGCCAGTCTCCTTGGCTGCCTTCAGAGCTGCAAGAACAAAGCAAGGACTACCTTGGAGGGGCCCACGAGGGATACTTGCAAGGGTAGGGAGGGGGTTCTCCCTACTCATCCCGTTGTCTCAACCACACCCTCCAACAAACTAACAGTGCACTCCTTAATTGCACTGAATATTGCTTCGTGGCTAAGGCTGTGAAATTTTACTCTCCAAATACCCACTCTTACTTCCCTTGTACAGGCAGTCACTGTTCTAAAAGACTGACCTTTTTAGACCATGGAGATTTATAAGAGATACGCATTCACTCTTCATAACTCCGTGAAGTGGATATTGGTTTTATCACTCTTTTATGGAGGACAATGCTGAGGCACAGAGACGTTATGCAACTTGCTCGAGGTCGCACAGCTGGCAGGCAGGCAAAAGCGTTCAGGTTCAGATACAGATGGGCTGGCTCTAGAGTCCATGCTCTTAACCCTCCTGCAGAAATGGAGGTGAACACACCAGTGTTGGAGTCCTGGCTGTGCCACATTCCTGCTACGTGTGTGAGAGCATAGCCTTTGATGACTCTGTGCCTCAGTTTCCCAATCTGTGAACTGCGGGTGCTCCCCCTGCAGACTCTGCAGGGTTTCCATGGGGATTAAATGAGATAGTGCATGTGGCATGCCAGGTAGGAGAGCCATTTCACAAAAGGACCTCACTTGCCGTGGGTTTATGTTCCACTTCTACCTCCATGCAATGCCCCGCATTTCAAAGCAACCTAGGTGTTTTCCTCCTCCAGGAAAACAGAGGGAAATTGCCCCTTGATCCAAGCAGAAGAAACGATGCAATGTGATGGAGGGAGAAAGCCTAGAAGTAACAGGTTCTTGCTCACTTTTCTCTTGTTCTTTTCTCTCCGATACTCCGGCATTTCAAGATGGGCTGACTTCCTAGACCCAATCCACCCCCGGATTCCGTTTCTGAGTGGGATAGTATGATGTAACAAGATGCAAAGAGAAGCCAGCTCCCCTAGAACAGGAATCCATTTTTGGAGCTTCCCTGCAAATGCAAGCGTGCTCCTCCCCCTCCCTACCCTAAAACTAGCTCATCCAGGTGGGCCCTCCAGAAGAAGATCCAAAGAGGTGTGTGTTCCTGCGTTTCTCCCTGCCTGCGCTGTCATCTTGTTTGCCCCATCAGCAAAACGTGGAGTCAGATTACTCAAAGCCTCATTTATTAATTGGGAATTGGAGCCCCTTTAGGACAGAACTGGGCGATTGTTGAGGAGCTGAGCTGCAATGAAAGAATTTAATTTGAAGCAAGAGTCAATTCAATTGAATCCTGAAAATCATTCTGATGTGTTCTCAGGGGATTCTATTTGAAATCAATAAATGTGCCGGTGTCAGTGTCTCCTGTCCACATTCTCTCCCCTGCTGGCCCCCAGCCAGGGGAAAATGGTTCAAAGGGACCAGGTTTCACATCAGAGAAATGTGGGTTCTGCCAAATGCACAAATTGAGGCGCTTTTCGGCCATGTGATAAGATCTCCCTCTCCCTTTCTCACTCATTTTCTCCTCTCTCTTTCTTTCCTCTCTCCTCCCTTCCTCCATCTCTCTCTCTCTCTCTCTCTCTCTCTCCTGGGTCTCCTTTCTTTCATTGTCAACATTCAATCTGACCCCTCCTTTCCTCTCCTCTTTTATCACAACTCTTCCTTCCCTTGCTTCAAAAATGGCTATTAACCCTTCCCCGAACAATCTATAACCCGCATGCAAGCGTCTACCAGGGACTTCAAGCCGGAGTTCACCGTGAAAATGCCCTTGAGAATTTGTGGCGCCACCACCTCAGCAGAGCCTAGATGAGTTCGAGGTCGAGTCTGTTGCAGCCAGACAGATAGACATGTCCCCAGAGGAGAGAATGTCAGAAAGGGCGACTGGATTCATATCGGGACATCACACGGCAAAGGCTAGACTTCTCAGACTGCAGTGTGCAGAAGAATCACCTGGGAAGTCTTGTGAAAATGCAGTGTCTGCTGATTCACTATGTCTCGCGTGGGGCAGAGGGTCTGCATTTCAAACAGGCTCCCAGGTGATGCTGAGGCTGGTGGCCTACACACTGCACTTAGAATCCAGTCAGACTGTACAGACCGTTTCCTGGAATATAAGTCATGTGCTGCTGGTCACGCACAAAACAACTTTTGCTGGTAGCCGGGTCAAGGCTTTCAAACGTCTAATAACTTCCGTGTTAGTTTTTATGAGTAGCAGAGAATTATAAGGAAGCACCTGTGGTTTTATAGATAATATTGCTTGAGATGAGTTTGGAGAAAGCATTTAATTGCCTAACCGAGTTGACTTAAATAAAATGAATACGGAATCGGAGGTATGAGGGATGCGGGCACAACGATGTTGAGAACGGGGTGAGTGAGTGAATGAAGTTGGGCGGGTGGAGGGGGAGGCCCGGTGCAGAAGGAGCACCTGGGCTTCAGAATTAGGTCAAGACTTGGGCTCAAACCCTGATCCTGCCAAACTTGTTCTCTTTGAACCTCACTGTTCTCAATGTAAAATGAAGCTGTTCTTGTCTTCCTTGCAGAGTTCTTGTGAACACAGAAAAGATAGTTTGTGGAACACGCCAGATGCGAGATGAGATAATGGTGATGAGGGTAGTGATTTTACTGCGGCAGAGGGGTTTGCAGGCCGGGACTGAGGAGGACACGCTGATTTTAAATGATACTAGGCTGACACAGAAGGCTTTAGACGGTGGGGAGTGTGCTCTGAGCTGGTCATTTCTTTCCTCACTCACTATAGGACATAGATGCTTATCCCTCCATCCAGCTGAATCACGGTTTTTAATGGGGAGCCTGGAAGGCCAGAAATCTCTCCACATATTGTCTCATTTGTGTCCCATAGAGCTCTGGTATACAAGCAGGACACTGATCTCTTTAGAGAGCAAAGAAAGCCCGTAGCTTGTGTGCAAGTGTGTGAGTGCATGTGTCTAAATTAGAAAGCCGGACAGAGCCCCAAAGCCTCTCCGGGAATAAATAAGTTCTGCCTAACACCAAACCTGACACAGGTCAGCTTCACTCACTCTGAAAAGTAAGTAACACCAGCAGCCAGATACCTGTGGGGGAAGGAATGGAACCCTTCTGGCCTTAGTTCTCTTTAATCAGGCCCTTGGCTGTCACCAGAATGAGCTGCCTTCCTCTGCCTTGATTTATGATCTGACCATGGGGTCCAGTCTCCCTCCATGAAACAGAACCTGGAGACCTGGAGCCTTTTAGGAGGGGTTCCAAGCTGTGCCCCTCCTGAGTGCCTTCCTCCCCTTGGCATCATAAACTGAGCTACGCGCTGTTCTATCTCCCAGGAGGAGCCCACTTCCGTCTAGTCTCACCTCCTCCAAGTAGCTCTCTCTCATGGGACTATGACCCAAGGACTATGGCAAGGACTTTTCTGTCTAACAGGCTTAAATGTAAAGATTCACATTATTTTTTCATCTGTAAAAAGAGAATACAAGGCAGTTCCTCAAAAAGTCAAACACAGACATATAGGAACAACTCTGCTAAGTATATACGCAAAAGAACAGAAAACAGATACCCATACAAATATGTGTACCTGTGTGTTCATCGCAGCAGTGTTCACAATACCCAAAACGTGGGCGGCTGGGTCCCCTCAGAGAAAGAAAGAGCAAGAGGGAAGAAGAAAGGTAAGAACCAGAGTCTCTGTAACCTAATCTCAGAAGGCACATTCCATCACTTTTGCCATATTACGCTTTCTAGAAGCAAGTTACAAGGCTAAGCCAAAGAGGTAATTACACAAGAGCCTGAATACTTGGAGTTGGGGATCACTGGGAAATACAGGTTGGGCATCCATTTATGATACAGGGTTTCCTCTGAGGGTGACAAAAATGTTTTAGAACTATATAGAGGTGTCAGCTATGCAACATTGTAAAGGGACTAAATGCTCCCGAATTTTTCCCTTGAAAGTGGTTAATTTTGCCATGTGAATTTTACTAAACATTTTTTTTTTTTTTTGAGACAGAGTCTCACTCTGTTGCCTGGGCTAGAGTGCCATGGCATCAGCCTAGCTCACAGCAACCTCAAATTCCTGGGCTCAAGCAATCCTCCTGCCTCAGCCTCCTGAGTAGCTGGGACTACAGGCATGCGCCACCATGCCCAGCTAATTTTTTCTCTATATATATTTTTAGTTGTCCAGATCATTTCTTTCTATTTGTAGTAGAGACAGGGTCTTGCTCTTGCTCAGGCTGGTCTCGAACTCCTGACCTTGAGCACTCCACCCGCCTTGGCCTCCCAGAGTGCTAGGATTACAGGCGTGAGCCACCGCGCCCGGCCTGCACCAAACATTTTTAAAAAAGGAATAGGAATAACTACCTACTTAATATGGTTGGGCAAGAATGACGAGATAATGCAAGCAGAACCCCAAATGCACCCTATGGCTTAGCAATTGTCACTCCGTAAATGTTATTTCCCTTCCTCTTCTCAGACTTAATCTTTTCACAGCCTGCAAGGATCATATCCTTGGGGTCCCTGAGCATAATTGAATTGTCCTTAATTTTTAAAGAATCATATTAAATGCTTAGGGAAACCAATTGGGATTTTTTTTTTTTATTAATAAAGCAGGAAATGTGCAAAAGGTACCATTTTCCAGCCTGGTCTCTGTCTATACTACAGCTTTTTTTTTTTTTACTTACTTCTGGGATCTTATTCCAAGTCCATTTCCAGCCTCTGTTGGGGACTTCCCACTCATGGACCAATGGGTCGTTCTCATCCTTGGGTTTTTCGTTTTCTAGTTCTGAGTCAGATCTGTATGAGTGTATCTCATCACCGCCTACCACGCAGAAGCTACCTTTTATATATCTTGATGTCCACAGACAGAGTGACAACTGTAAAGAGTAGCTATTGTTTATTGTGAATTTATGTTGTTTTGAGAACTATGCTAAAAATTTTAAGGTGTATTTTTAATCCTTACGACAATCTCATGAGGTGGGTTTTAGTATTAGCCCCGTTCTACAGATGGGCAACTGAAACATTAGTGAGGTTAAGCAACACACCCACGGCTGAAATACAGAATAAATGACTGCATGAACTGAGTTAAGTGAAGGACTACCATGCATTGATTTCTAGCAGGGAGAGGTGTCAGCTCATATTTTCCGTGAGGGACACAGCAGGAGGAACTGAAGATGGCTCTTAGACAAGGCAGGTGAAGGACACCCAAGGCTGCACCTGTTCTGAGAGAAGGTCAAGGTAACCATGGTAGACAGCTCCTGAAATATGGGTTGAGTAGCCGTTATCTGAAATCTTGGGATCAGAGGTGTTTTAGATTTTGGATTTTTTTTTTATTTTGGAATATTTTCAAATACATAGTGAGATATCTTGGATATGGGACATAAGTCTAAATACAAAATTGATTTGTTTTATATGTGCATTATACACATAGACCAAAGGCACTGTAATTTTTCCCTTAGGGATGCTGAATCACTGTATGTTGTGTGTCTGTATTTTGACTGTGATCCATCACAGGAGATCAAGTATGGAATTTTCCACTTGAATTGTCCTACTGACGCTCAAAAATTTTTGATATTGGAGCAGTTTGGATTTTCGATTTTTGGATTAGGGATGCTCAACGTGTATCTCCCAAAGATCCCTGGCTCCAGGTATTCTGGACTTGTGTAATCACCTTTTTGGACTAGTCTGGTAACTTGCTTCTAATAAATACAATACGACAAAATGATGGAATGTACCTTCTGAGATTAGGTTACAAAGACGCCGATTTCCACCCTCTCTTCCTCTCTTGCTTGCTCTCTCCCTTGCTTGCTCTGATAAAACCCAGCTGCCTTGTTGTAAGCCACCCCATGGAGAGGTCCACATGGCAAGGAGCTGATGATTCAGCAGTAAGGACCTGTGCCCTGCCCTGCCAACAGCCACACGAGTGAGCCTGGAACTAAATTGCCCCCCAGTCAAATCTTGAGTTCAAGACTGTAGCCTTGTGAGGGACCCTGAGTCAAATGACCCAACTAAATCACCTCAATTCCTAACCCACAAAAAAAAGGTGATATAATAAACATTTGTTGGCTTAAGCCGCTACATTTTGGGATAATTTGTTAAAAGGAAATAATCCTCAGTACAGCAATATTTTCAAGTCACAGCCTTTGCCAGCCACTTGTGAGGACGCAGTCCCAGACCTCCAGGAGCTCACAGACTAGTAGGATGGAAAGAGAATCCCTTGCAATGGTGGGTAGCTAAAAATGTGTGCAAGGTACAGAGGTGGTGGAGGGGACTCAGCATTAATAAAGATTTCCAGGGCCTTGAAGTAGGAGTTCATAAGAGGCTGCAAACGATATTTTTTTGAAGCACTGAATAGACTAGATTGGCAGAAAATGGGAAGAAAGACGAGGTGAGATGCAGAAGTGTGGTTATCATGATTTGGCATCCAGTCTGCAGGAAGGGAGGGATGCAGACAGGGAGGGGTTGAGGGTGACTGGTGGTTTTTTTTGTTTGGTTGAACAAGTGGGTCGTTGTGCTGTCAACTAAGATAAAGACCACAGGAAGAGGATTGCGAAGAACAGTGAGCCTTTGGGACAGATGTCAGCCATGTTCCACATTGCTGCTCTTTAGCTTTGTTTGATTACTGTTTGATAAGACACACACACACACACACACTCACACTCACACATAGCGTATTAGTTATCTCTGTGCAGCAAAACTTAGTGATTTTAAACAATGAACATTTATGTTTCTGAAAGTCAGCGTTCTGAGAATGGCTTAGCTGCTCAGGGTCTCTCTGAAGTTGCTGTCAAGATACTGCCCAGGGCCACTGTCATCTGAAGGCTTGACTGGGGCTGGAGGACCCACTTCCAAGATGGCCACACGTGTGGCTGTCAGCTGTAAGACTCAGTTCCTCCCCACATGAGCTTCTCCATAGAGCTGCTCTACACAGTAACTAATGTCTTCCAGGACAAAGCCATTCAAGAGTCACAGAGTAATCAGGAAGCTGCAGGATTTTGCATAAGCTAGACTCTAAGTTATATGCTATCACTTCTGCTTTATTTTATCCATTAGAATTGGGAGACGTCAAAAAATTTGTGGACATATATTAAATCCAGCGCATACACCCATACACATGTATGAGTGTCTGTATACATATATATGTGTGTGTATTTATGCCAGTTCCCAGTTCATAGTAGATACTCAAAAAGTATTTATGAGTGAAATAATTATCCTGCATACAGAAGTTTTATTCTATTTCATTTAATGTATTACATACATGGTTCCATGGTATTAAGACATAAATAGATCATAGACTTTGCAGTCAGGCTGGCTTGGGATTGAATCCAAGATCCATCTTCAAACTTGGGCAAGTCACTTAACTATTCCAAAGCTCAGTTTCATCATCTGTAAAATGAGGATAATAGCACTCATATATCCCAGAATTGTTATAAGAATTAAATAATCTAATACATGCACAGGACTTAGTTCACTGCCTGGAACATGGTAATTATCATTTAAATGTCATTTATCGTTAGTATCATGCCTTCCTGAATGGAGTGGCCTTTCATATGTTTTCCCTATTTTTTCGACTGCTGTTTCGCATTGGCTTGTGGTTGAGGCTTTAAGGATTCAGACATTCGGGGATGAGCTATCACAGGGCCCTCCGAGTGTGAAAGGGGCTGTGCTTTCTGTTCTAGTAAAGCACAGGATAGCTGCCTGTTTTGTATTTGCTGTAGGAGTCCAGAAAGCACGGAGCCTGATGCCAGCCAGGCTGACTGTAGACATGATTAATTAGCTGTCTATTCTAAGAAGTAACACTTCCTCCCATAGATATCTGATTACAATGACTAATTAGACAAAAGTTCTTCCCAAAGCCTGTTTGAATTACGGCTCTAATGTAATAAACCTTATTCAATGTGGACATGATTTTTTTCCCCCATTCTTTCTCTTCCCAGAAATTGATGAGTTGTTTAAATGCCTTTAATAGAGAGGAAATGAACACAAAAATGGGTTTTGCTCCTTTATGAAAGTGATTTTTAAAATTTTTACCTTTAAAAAAGACCGTCTCTTTCATCTACCCAAGGAGTTGGGATTTTTAGGAAAATTTACTTGGATTTGTTTTCATGATTAGGTGGGGACAATTAATGGTCTTGCCAGCAATTATAGTTGCATTTCACTGTAAATAAAATGAACTTGCTTTCACAGATCTCACTGTGTATATTCTGGGTGCCATACATCGCAGATGAGGGGCAATTTGTTTTCTGTTCTTGCCTCATGCCACAGCTAATGCTCGTGTTTCCTCTGCTCTTTCATGACATTCGAACTGCATCTGGAATGCTAAGATCCTCTCAGAAAATAATTATTTTGAGGCATCACATGAATAATAGGATAGTGAGAAAGTGGAATACAGTGTTCTGGGACTTTATAACCCTCATGGCATCAGACCGTAGAAACTTTTCTTTTATATTCATCAAAGTAATCTTTGTTCCAGGCTCATCCTCTTAAGGGAGAAGCTCGTTCTGGTGTGCATGAGTGACAATGCAGATAAAAAGCACCGTATAGGTTTCAGACGGCATTGTTAATTGAGGTGGAATGGCAGAACAAGCCATTCCAGGACTGGCACTCACTATAATGGCCTCTGGTTCCTCTCAATCGCTCATACCCTTGACAATGAGGACTCTGAGCCCACATGACTCAAGGTGGACCATTTAGGCAGGAAAATGGGTGGAGAAAATGTTGGGCATAGAGTGTCCCTCTGAGCTCAGATCAATATTCTGGACCAAAGTTCTCCTAAGTATCCCAAGGACAGTAACTTCTTCAAATTTCCCTCCTGCCAATTCTATTCCCCTCCCAACACAATTCTTAGCATAACCATGTCCATGATGGGAGACACAGAGTGTGTCGGAAGATGGAAGAAGATGCAACACAAGAGATAACTTGCAGCTGTGAATTTAGGTTGTTTCCATGCATTGATTCACTATAGATTTAATATTATATGAACAGAAAAACTCCACCACCATCCTCTGAGGGTCCTGACTAGGTCTGAAAATTAAATTGACATAAGATAACAGGGAAGAAGCATGATGCAAATTTTACATGGGCACAGGAGCCCTCATGAAGAAATGAAGACCTGAGTAAGCAGTTAGAGTCAGTTACTTATATACTGGATTGGACAGAGACTAGTTCATTGTGATGAGGGAAAGCTGAAAAGATAAGAGCTATTCTAACAAGTTCTGTATAGTATTCTCTTGATCTCAACTTTCTTATCCTTGACAGACTTCCATTCTTCATAGTTACATAAATTTTTGGTTTTTTTTTTATTTCAGCATATTATGGGGGTACAGATGTTTAGGTTACATATGTTACCCTTGCCCCCCCCAAGTCCAAGTTTCAAATATGTCCATCCTTCGGGTGGTGCTATATAATTTTTTTATTAGTTTTCATGTGTTAGGATCAAGTCATAGAAAATGCATTAATGTCTCGAATACGGACTAAGCAAAAAATATAAAAACACTATCAAAACTGACTAATTAAAAGAAAAACTATAGTTAACAGAAGTTGAAAAGTGTCAGGAAGGATAACAAGATGAGGATCTTACAAAATGTTGAATTAAAAAAACAATGTACTTAGTAAAAACAGAAAAGTGAGATTTAGTTATGTTATTTATAATTATAATGGTAACCAAGAAAGGAATGAAAAAATATAGACATAACTATTGGGAGAAGAGGCAGAAGGAAGAATGTGTCCAGAGGTGGTGGTAGAAAGGAACTCAATTCCCATCCGTCATAGCAGGAAATCAACAGATAATTCCTGAAGTAGAAAAATCTAGAAGTCACATATTATTGAACCATATGGAGGTAACATAAAAACTTTAAATGCAAATGGTTAAAAGTGGTTCCCAAGGGATGTGAATAGGTTGGGGGTGGGTGGGTAGGTATCGGACAGGGAACTGTTACATTTCAATATTGAAAAGAAAACATTGTTTATGAATAGTCTATAATAGCATGGAAAAATATTTCTAATTTAAGTGGGAAGACTGGTAACAAATTGTATACACAGAGATTTCACAAGTATATAAAAACGAAAAAGAAAACAAACAAAAGCTATGCGTAGGAAAAGGCCTAAAGGAAACATGCCAAATTATCTACAGCTCTCTGGGTGGTGGGAAACAGGGTCATTTTATTTTTGTCACAACTTTCTTCGTTTCCGTACTTTCCCAATTTTCTACAGCAAGCATGCACAGTTTTATAATGCCAAAATAAATTACACATCAAAAGACTTGAATGGAAGCCGTTTGGTGCAGTTTGCTGTACTCTCTGTGTTGGACAGTTATCAAAAAGGGAACTTTGGCTGGGAGTCAGAGGTCATGGGATTTTGCTTTCACTTCGCTAGTAACCGGCTGCCTCCCACAGGCCGATCTTCAGTCTCTCGTCTTCTCCTGCAAAGAAAAGGCTGGAACTGGATGATGCCAAGCTTCCTTCTTTCTCTTCCATCTTAGGATGAATTCTAGGGCAATTCACTTTGCTCTGGGAACAACTCCTTATTCTTTAATTTTTTTTTTTTTTTTTTTTTTTTTTTGAGACAGAGTCTCACTCTCTTGCCTGGAGCGAGTGCCGTGGCGTCAGCCTAGCTCACAGCAACCTCAAACTCCTGGACTCAAGCAATCCTACTGTCTCAGCCTCCCAAGTA
>CAUYSK010026469.1:0-22119 GCA_963575035.1 Avahi laniger | reverse complement strand
TAATTCTCAAATTGAGCTAATTGCACCTCTGCGCCACTTCCCTTATTTGTCTATCTCTGATTCACACTCTCTTCTTTTCATTTTTCAGCCGGTTAAGGCTGGCTGATATCCTAGGCTGGGCAAAGCCATGCTGCAGTAATGGATATGTCTAATTCAGGTCGCAAGTCAGGATTGCACAGTTCTCCATGTGGTGACTCAGAGAGCTAGGCTCTTTCCATTGTATAGTCATGTCAATGGGAACATGCAATCTCTAAAGTCAAATAGCAGGAGAAGATGCAGGTGAGGTGGTTTCCTGGCTCTTAACTTTTTCACCCTGCAACATTTGTCTACAGCCGTCACATGAAATGCAAGGAAGGCTGAGAAGTGTAGAAGAGCACGTGGGTAGTTGGTGAGCACTAACCATCTCTGACACGAGAGTGAACTTTTGTAACCATGTTCATGCTTCCTCTTGTTACCTGAGCGTTTCTAATGTATAGTTTTGCTCATGATGAAAGAACATTTTCTATGCTTTATTCCAGTCTTAGCAATTCTTACTCTTGGAGTATACTGAATTTTCCAGCAACTTACTAACAACTCTTTGCTGGTCTTTGAGTTAGGCTGAAGGCAGCAGGTGAGCAGTCTGTCAATAGAAGACTAGCAGCCTCTTTTTGTCATGGCAAAAGGAAATAAGATGGAGCTTTGCCACTGGGGCACAGATATGAGGAACTCTTTATGTAAAGAATTTGTCATTTGTGTCTAGCTCCATGTGTGCAGGAAAGTTAAAAAGACAAAGTCCTGATATATGCATTTGGAATGTACCACTGTAAATCTAATGCATGTTATTACTTGCCAACATATATTTTTCATGTTTAAGTAAATCACAAAATAGCATTCACAGTCTGACTCACTTGGAAAACGATGAAAATAGTTATCATGCTCTTTCAGAGAATGAATTCTCATCAGCCAGCCTAGTGACCAGTTTAAGCAGAAATGAATTCAAAATTGCCAATACAGTACAGGAGAAAATGTAAGCTGCTGTATTAAAAATGTCTTCACATCATGCAAGCAGCACACTGAACCACCAATGAATGATATTCAGCCTAAGTTACAAATAGATGCCAACTCAAAATAAAGAGGATAAAGAGAAAAAAAATAGCAACACAATGACTATATCACTACAATGTGAGACCAAGATGTTCTCAAAGCAGGTTAGGTGAGGTGATTTATCTCATCATCTTTGGAGGCTTTGGTCCACATCTAAAAGACAAGCAAATTGGTAAGGAATAAATCATACTAAGGCCCTCCTGCTGCATATGTAGAACTCATGTAATCCACTGGGTCTCAAGAATTCCGTTAAGTCACAACCATAAAAATATTTCAAAATCCATTATGGCATCTATCTAGTTAGTTTAGTTAAACATGGGAATACTTGATGCCATCCTAGATGATGACCTAATTAAGCGCGCACACACACACACACACTCACACACACACACATCTAAACCAGTGGTTCTCAACCACGGGTGATTTTGCTCCCCAGGGAACATTTGTCAATCTTTGGAGAAATTTTTGGTTGTCAAAACTGTATGGAAACTCCTAGCATCTAGTGAATGAGGCCAGAAATGCTGTTAGCATCTTACAGTGTACAGGAAAGCTCCCGTCAAAGAATTATCCGTCCTACAATTTCAGTTGTTCTACTGTTTGAAAACCCTGATCTGAACATTAATAATTTCTCTGGGTAATAGAATTAAGAATGATGATCATTTCATCTTTGTGTTTTCTATATTCTGGATTATTTATAAAAAGGAGGTACTTCTGGTTTTTTTCTTTTTTAATCAGGAGAAAAAGCAATTCTATTTGGGGAAAAATATTTTAATATATTTGAATTAATTTGAATAAATTTAAATTTAGACCTGAAGAAGTTTGGTTCAGACCCCACTGGGAACCTTAATTGTCAGATAAATAGATGACAGATAGATTCTATTATGTGACCATTCAATTCCAATGAATTTATGCTGCTTGCCATTGTTATGGCTGCTCCTCAATCTTTCAGAATTCATTGCCGTAATCCTAAAACTGACTTTCCTGTTCATCATTCTTACAGTAGGACCACAATGTTGAAAGAAGTCATGCATCAGATAGTGACTGGATTAATTAATTAAGGAATTGGGGAAGATGATTCCTCATTATCCCAAACCATCCTGAACATTGTAGGATCTGTATCATCCCTGTCCCATCCACTAAATGCCAGTAGGACCCCTCATTCAATCATGTAACAATGAAAAATGCCCAAATACAGTTCCAAACACTCCCTCATAGAGACTGTAACCAAGTCTGGCTGAGAACCACTTGACAAGATAGTTTTTGAAAATTTTTTCCAATCTTATGATTCTTTGATTCCCCACATACCAAAAAAAAAAAAAAAAACCAAAAACCTCTCCTGATTCTCTCATTCAATAAAATATTTTCCTTAAATAGAAACATCAAGTTTCCCAGACTTTTCATTTTGAAGAAATGTCATTTTATATGTAACTTGGGTTTTGATCAATTAAACCAAAGTGAATTCAAGAGACAAAACAATGGATAACAACACAACGTTCTGAGTGCAGCCAGTGGAACTGAATGTTTATTAATAAATGTTGACTTAGTGTGATTGGTAAGAGCATTTTCATAGATTTGACATTTCTCTCTAAAGTTACAGTCTGGAATTTCTGCCTGATTGCTTCTAATTTCTGAGTTCTAAAGTAAATGCTAAAAATAGCAAAAATTTCCTAATCTCCATGACATATTTTTATACATTTGATGTCAAAAGAGTTACCTTTGGAGATACTGTTATAGGAGATTATGACTAAATTTTTGCACTAAATAAGTAGAATAATGCTGCATTTAAAAAAACTGTTATGTTTCAAAAATTCACATTAAGGTATAGTGAAATCCTTTTCATATGTCGGCTGACATAGGAGGGAATCAGGGACAGGCAAAGGAAATTTGAGCACCTAAAATGAGGTACTGGAGAAATACTGGGCTGTGATTAGCAAAAGACCACCTTAAGGTGGAATTACAAGCAGAAGAGAAAGAAAAGAATCTTAAAGGGGACCGAGGAGGATTTTGGTGGCGACCTAGGCAACAGCAATGGCACTCTATTAGGAAGTTAATTTGTTTCTTAATTCAAAAAGACTTACGATGTTTTGAAAGAAGTCTACAGCTTTCCTAGAGGCATATAATTTAAATGCTTTTGAATATATAACATTTGTGACAGAATGCTGTGTAAAGTTTAAGTAAAAACTACTTGATTCTCAAATTTAAAAAACACTTTTACTGACGACTATAGAATAGCCCTTTCTGAAAACTTCATTATAGGACATTTCAAATATAAAGTAGGGTGTGATGAACTCACATGTGGACATTATCCAATTTCAACCATTATCATTACTAGGCTAATCCTGCTCATTGAATATGTTTCAATTTTGACAAATGCCTATCTGACTGAGTGAATTTAGGAGCAACTTTTCCAGAAGACCTGAACATAACCTGATAATTGCAGAGTTTCCCCTGTTGGTGTCCAATGAATAACTTCGGAATGATTAAGATCCCAGATAAAGACATCAAATTGCACACTCCCATTTACTTTCACACTCCCATTTACTCCCTCCAAAAACCCCACTAAACAATGGTAAATAGACTTTTGGGGGGAATTATCCCACAATAATGAGGAGTAGGGGAGAAAAGATAGCAGCAGTAATATTTGGAAGTTGGAAAGCAGAGGGAAGAGTAGTTCATAACTAAATCCTAAACAGGAACTGGGCAAAGATAAAAACCAATCACACTTACATCTCTGAAGAGTTTAGGACTGGAAAGCTGTTAATCCTGGAACACTAGCAGCCATCTGACATCTCCACACAGGTGACCGTAGGATCATTCTCTGCGGAATCTGACTAGCCTAAGGTAAAAGCCCCAAAGACAGAGACATCAGAGCTTTCCCAAATTAAACAGCCCAGCCAGATTATCCTACAGCAAAGCTCACAGGTAATAATTCCTTTCCAGGTCTCGACATTTTTATTTCCCCACTTTTGAATATAAGACAACTGAGTGGTATCAGATAATCTGAGTAAAATAATTAGCATGAGAATTTGAGATCAAAATAATCAAATAGGAAAAGAAATTTGGAGAAAAAATGGACTATAGAGTGAACTCTCAAAAAAAACTATCATCAGTATCCTCAGAGAGACCGAAGTAGGTACTACAACCATGAAACAAAAACTACTATTATTATTTTAGAGACAGTGTCTTGCTCTGTCACCCAGGCTGGAGTGCAGTGGTGTGATCATAGCTCACTGCAGCCTCAAACTTCTGGGCTGGAGCGATCCTCCTGCCTCAGGCTCCCGAGTAGCTGGGACTGAAGGTGCACACCGCCACACCTGTCTAAGTTTTCTACTTTTGATAGACACAGGGTTTCATCATATTCTACTAAGTGAAGTATCCCAAGAATGGAAAAACAAGCACCACATGTACTCACCATCAAATTGGTTTTAACTCATCAACATTTAAGTGCAGATATAGTAATAACATTCATCAGGTATTGGACAGATGGGAGGGGAGGGGAGGGGACGGATATATACACAACTAATGGGTACAGTGCGCACTGTCTGGGGAACAGACACCCTTGAAGCTCTGACTTGGTGGGGCAAGGGCAATATACATAACCTAAACATTTGTACTCCCGTAATATGCTGAAATAAAAAAGAAAAAAAAAAGAAATGGCATTTCACTATGTTGTTCAGGCTGGTTTCAAACTCCTGGGATCACACAATCCTCCTGCCTCAGCCTTCCAAAGTTCTGGGATTACAGGCATGAGCCACTGTGCGCAGCCTGAATATTATTTTTAAAGCATTTTTAGAGCAAAAAGAACACTCTTAGATACACAAAAAATACGATAGCAGATATGAAAAACTCAATAGGTAACACTAAGTACATATGCCAGAAATGGGAGGGAAAAAAGGAAATGGGAAATAGGAACAAAAAGATCAGAAAATGGAAGGATCAATCCAAGTGATCCGATCTCCAAATGATAGAATGAAAAGAATAGAGCGCACAGAGAAAAATCATCTAGAAAATAATAAAAGAAAATCCACCCAGTAGGTGCCAGCAAAAATTATAAAAATACAGTCATGGCACAGAACATCACCATGAAAGATCCAAACGTCAAGGACAGAGACAAGATCCTAAAAGCTTCTGGGTGGCAGTGGGGGTGGTGGAAAGAATTTATATACAAAGAAACAAGAATCAGAGTAGACTTGAACTTCTCAACAGCAGCACTCCAGTAACTCAGAGTTTAGTAAACAGCTAGATAAAATTCCCCGGTCTTCATAATGTAAATGCTGAAAACTACTCCAATGAAAATTATAATATTGAGTTGAATAGAAGTGTGTGTGTGTGATACGAGCTAGGGAAGACAGAGATAAAACCTTGCTCTCTGTAGCAGGGAGTCAGCAGATAATTCCTAAAACTGAAAAATGAAAATGTAATAATGTAAGCATGTTATCTAGGAATATGATTTAAATATCACCCACAAATACGTTTGGATACATAGGCAGATACATAGCTAGGCAGATGGACAGATAGATAGGAGAGAGGAAGGAAGCAAGGAAGAAAGGAAAGAAGATTTAAAAGAGGTGAAAGTGATTTCTCTGGAGAAGGGAAAGTGTACAAAAAAGAGAGGAAGATTATTATTTTTTCACACCAAATCTTATTTGATTTGAAGCTTAAAATTAATTATTTGAGTCCTAAAATTTGGCATATCTATAATTTTGGTAAAAATTTTAAAACTGCAATATTTACTTAAAAAAAAGAAAGCTGTGTTCAATATTTTCGTGTTACTTGTAGATTGATATTTGTGTTAATTTCATTTGGATAAACTCCTCACAGAACCGGAACACCCCGTTTCCTAACACTCTGCACAGCTGAGGGTCCTCTGTGCATGCTAGAAAGCTGCCGCAGGCAGGTTTGAGAATGAGCTTTGACAAAAGTTATCAAAGTGAAACAGAAAACAACTGACCCACATAGTGTTTAACATGTCTGCTGGGCACACAAACATTTAATTAGCTGAAATGTGTTGACAAAGTAAGATGGCTCAACGATTTTACGTCAGAAGAAAACCCTACAAACCACTGACTGAGAGTTAAACCGCTGGATTGCTTACAATGAGGTTCTGATATCTACATATGCTTTGTCCGGGGAGGAGCTTAAGAGCAATAAGGAGCTTTAAAAAACACTAGTAGGCATTCATGAAATGATAATTTTCAGCCAGTAGAGACTTAACATTAAAGGATGGTACTGATGTGGCCACAGTGCTACTCCTTGTCACGTGCTGATGAGAAGCAGACATCTAAGTCCTTCTGAATTAAATTTCGATTTACTCTGCCTATTATTTTAGTTACCAGCTCTTACTAGTAGAGCTGACCATCTGCACGCGCACCAGGACCCCTGCTTTCCTTCTCCCCTGCCTCCACCACCACTACCACAAAAAAAAAAAAATAGGCATTTAGAGATGAGTAATCTCTGATTTAATTCATAGGGAAAATAGATGTATCCGTGAGAATCATTGCTGTTTTTACTCATTGAATCAGCTATTTTGGATTATGTTTGAGAAGATGTGAGAACAGCATGTTGTTTTTTAAATAGATCAATATTTTTATATTTATAGGGGGCTTATACTGATCATAAATATGCACACAGAAACTTCCTTCTACACAGTTCAAACAAAATGCAAAGATGTCTAAATTCAATAAATGCAGCACACAAAAATAACAATAGAATTGAATAATTTTATTTATGATTTCTATCACCAAACTTTCCAAACACTAATGTCATACTGAAAAATATTAATCATCATCCTACAATTTCAGGGCTGCAAATTCTCATAATTGTCTCTTTATGTTAATAATTTAGTTTAATGAAAATCATTTCAAATAGTTTATTCTATAATTGACATAGCTCTCTTACTGTTAGATTTACTTTCTGTGGTTTTTTTTTTTTAATTTTTTTTTATTTATTTCAGCATATTATGGGGGTACAGATGTTTCTGTTACATATGTTGCCCTTGCCCCCCCCTCCCTCCCTAAGTTCGAGTGTCAAATATGTCCATCATTTGGGTGGTGCACATTGCACTCTTTGTGTATGCATATACCCCTCCTCTCCTCCCTCCTCCCCCCTCCCTCCTCCCCCCGCCCAACGTCCAATAGATGTTATTCTTATATGTGCACTTATGTGTTGATCAGTTAATACCAATTGATGATTAGTACATGTGGTGCTTGTCTTTCCATTCTTGGGATACCTCACTTAGTAGAATGCATTCATTTTACATAAATTTTAACTTAAAAAAACTGAAACCAACATAAGTTCATCTACACTTTATGTCTTTGCCTTCCCCAAATGCAGTCTGTCTTTATCAATGGTAGACAGTTCACATATCAACTGTATATCCAAATTTCTAACTTCTGCTATTTCCCAGTCACTGCTCAGTAGATCATATATTCCTGGAATATAAGTTGTTCCCATCTGAATGTCAGCTCTTGGAGTTCAGAAATATGTCTGCTTTTCTCACTGCAGTCTTGCCAGCACCTAGCACAGAGCCTGGTGCATAGCAGTCACCTAGGGCTGCCATGTGTTGTTGTGCAGGTTGTTTTCAAGAGCACACACCAAGGGGATAACAGGTTAGTCAGGACTAAAATCCAGCCCTTCCTGCTCACCAAGTCTGTATCCTGGTGGGGGCAGCTTCCATTTGGTAAAGAGAGGCTTTTTCTAATTTTCACAAAGGTCCTCTGGGCTTCCAGAGCTGAGTGAGAAGAGCTACACTCACTCAGAGGGTGAACATTTTTGTAATTCACACAGAGGTTCCTTAGGGAGTGGCAGCAGCCCTGGAGGCCCTCAAAAATAATTGTCCTCCTTCTATGAGCACTCTGTAATTCTGACCACAGCCCCAGGCTGCTCCAGGAAGGACAGCATTGTGATCTCTTTCAGAATTGTGTTTCTGCTCATTCCTATGTATTCTGCTTAGCAGTGAGAAAATTTACAGTCTATTGTCATGGTTAATTTATGTGTCAACTTAACTGGGTTAAGGGATACCCAAATAGCTTGTAAAACATTATTTATGGGTGTGTCTGTGAGGGTGTTTCCAGAATAGATTAGCATTGGAATCAGTAGACTGAGTAAAGAAAATCTGCCCTCACCAGTATAGGTGGGTATTATCCAATCTGTCGAGAGCTCGGATAGAACAAAAAGGTGGAGGAAGGGTGTATGGTTTGGATATGGTTTGTTTGTCTTCACCAAAACTCATGCTGAAATTTGATCCCCAATATGGCAGTGTTGGGCTTAGTGGGAGTTGTTTGGGTCATGGAGGTAGATCCCTCATGAATGGCTTGGTGATGTTTTCATGGTATCAAGTGAGCTCTTGAGAGAATGAATTAGTTTTCAAGAGAGTGGGTTATTATAAAGTGAGGCTCTTCCTTCTGTTTAGTTCCTCTTTCCATGTGTCACTTCCCCTTTGACCTTCTCCGCTAGGACCTAGCACACAGCCCTTACCAGAAGCCAAGCAGATGCCGGCACCATACTTCTCATACTTCCCAGCGTGCATAACTGTGAGCTAACTAAACCTCTTTTCTTCAGAAATTACCTAGCCTCAGGCATTCTGTTATAGCAGCACGAAATACATTAAGACAAAGGGTGAATTCACTCTCTATTCTGGAATGGGACATCCATCTTATCTTGCACTCAGACATCAGAGCTCCAGGTTCTTGGGCCTTCAGACTCTGGGACACTTATACCAGCAGCCCCCTACTTTCTCAGGCCTCCAGCCCCAGACTGAGAGTTGCACCATTGGCATCCCTGCTTCTTGGCCTTTCAGACTCAGACTGAATTACACCAACAGCTGTTCTGGTTCTCCAGGAAAATTTGGAAGAATTTTACAGTGGACATTTATATATTCTCCAACTAGATTATATAATTTTTATTTACTATACTTGATATAACACATTATCCATCTCTCCATCTCTGTATCCATTCATCAATCCAGCTTATTTTTGATACATTTCAACATAATTTGTATACATTAGTACATTTCTCCTTAAATACTCAAACATGACTAAAATTAACTAGAGTTTAATATTTTTTTTATGGTAAATTTTTTCCTTTAAGGTAAAATTTAAATACAATAAAGTTTTTCATAATAAAATGTTGGGGAGAAAAAAAGCTATGTCCCCTTGCAGCAGACTGGATTATTGTCCCTAGTCTTTATTTCCTTTCCATATTAAAATTATACTTCCATACCTTTACTATGTGACTTTGCAGGGACTCCCAATAAAATAGGTAGAGTAGATTTCCTTGCCCACAGGCTTTGGCCTTGGTCATGTGACTTTCTTTGGTCAATGCGATGATAGTGGACATAACACGGATAGAGGCTCTAAATGTGCTTGTTTGGTTTAGCTTGATATCTTGTGACTCTGCCATTGCCATGAAAAGAACTTGACCTGTGTAACTGCTGGTATCAGAATTAAAAAGCGGATCTGAACCTGATCTGCAGCCTGAGGCAGAACTTCCCAAATGAACCCTCAGACCTATGAGTGAGAAATGAATGTTTATATAAGCCACTAAATGGGATTGTCTGTTACATAGCATTGTCACAGCAGAAATCTAATTACCTATCATATTAATTCTGTTACAGGGGTTAAATGTTTTGATTGGAGACATGATTGTCCTTACCAAAATTCAGTGTCCTAATTCATTGTCTGAGAGAGCTATGACTATGCTATCATGGTGAGGGGCTCTGGTGGGGGGAGTTAAGGCTGCCTTTGAAGGTTTCTGGCCAGGACTGAAGCTAGGTCAAGGTACTTCTAACTGAGGCAATAGGCACACCTGGAAGGAGGGCAAACCAGGCCAAATTCCCCCAGAATATATTATATTTTCTCTTTAGTGAAGTTTTGGGGGCAAACTTACATTTTCAGTGAAATAAGTGTGACCATCCTCTGAAACTGTGGATCATGGACAGTTTGAACTAGAAGAGGTCTTAGGGAAGATCTATATTTACCTAATTTTACAGATTAAAAAAAAAACTGAGGGATAAAAGTAATTTACCCATGCTTGCACAGGTAACTAGTTGCAGAGCCAGAACTGAAACCCAGGTCTCACTGCATGATACAGGTCTCAGGCTGTCTAGGAAAATCATCCAGCTAAATGATAAAAACCTGCTTAAGAAAACTATAAGTCCTTGCTGAGAATTCAATTGCTTCTTTGCTCAGCACTTGAGCCTAACTTGATATTCTGATCCTTTTTGGGATGAGGGAAGAGCTTCCTTTCTAAATACGCTTATTACTCATTACACACACATTCACAGAGGCAGCAAGAACTGGATTCCGAGATGCTATGTTTGGTCTGGGGCACTCAGGTGACACAAGTGACCAGCCTGAGGTTTGAATACTTTTACCCCATTGCTACTCAAAGTGTGCTCCAAGGACCAGCAGCATTGACATCCCCTACAAAATCTCAGGTTATACCCTAGACCTTCTAAATCAGAATGTGTGTTTCAGTAGGAACCCCAGGGAATTTAAACGCATGTTAAAATTTGAGAACCACTGAGAATGATGTCAGCAAAACAGTGAAACAGAAGATTTCCACTGTCATCCCCTATAGAAGCATCAGTTTGAGCAACTACCCATGGATGGAAAGTACCTTTGCAGGAGTCTAAGAGTCCAGCAGAGAAGTTCCACACAACACTAGATGATAAAATCTGAGAATAGATGTATTGAAGAGGGTAAGAACAGTTTTACTTCATCTGCACACGCCTCCCTCGGAGCAGCACAGTTCAGTGCCCAGAGAGCCCCCCTCTCAGCCTGTGACTTTTCCTGCAGAGGAAAGTGAGAGCAAAGTGGTGAGCACCCAGCTCCCCCAGCTGTGAGAGACAGTGCCCAAGACGCCCACTGCTTTCCTGCGCCACCCACAATACTGGGGTGATTGGCACAGCTACCTAGTTGGGAAAGGTTGGGAGCAGGGAAGAGAAGCTGCAGAACCTACCAACTGCTCCATGAACTCTGCCAAGAAGCCCACCTATCCCACTTAGCCACCGCGGAGGACTCAGCAGCCTCCCTCTTGAGCCCCCTCACTTCCTGACTCTACGTCCACCCCCCAGGCCCCAAGTCCCCCCCCAGACCCCGCCCACCTTCTCCCGCTGCCGCCGCCCTCCGCAGGCCATTACCACCCAGGAAAAGGAATCATACGGTATGTCCGTATGTCCGCTCTCCAGAACCTCCACTCTTTCGACCCCTTTGCTGATGCAAATAAGAGTGCTGACCTGCTTCCTGCTGGCACTGAGGATTATATCCACACAAGAATTCAACAGAGAAACGGCAGGAAGACCTTATTACTGTCCAAGGGATCACTGATGAGTACGGTAACAAGAAATTAGTGACGGCGTTTAAGAAGAAATTTGCCTGCAATTGTACTGTAATTGAGCACAGCTATATGAATCTGCTTAGATGCCATAACAGAATACCACAGACTGGGTGGCTTCAACAAGCGAAATTTATTTCCCCACAGTTCTGGAGGGCTGGAAATCCAAGCTCCAGGTGTTGAAAGGTTTGGTTTCTTCTGAGGCCTCTGTCCTTGGCTTGCAGATGGCCACTTTCCCACTGTGTCCTCACGTGGTCTTTCGTTCTGTGTGAGTCTGTGTCCTTTGGGTTAGGGCCCACCCTAATGGCCTCATTTTAACTTAATCACCTCTTTAAAGACCCTATCTCCAAATGCAGTCACATTCCAAGGTACTGGGGGTTAGGGTTTCTGCATATGAATTCTGGGGAAACACAGTTCAGCCCATAATAAGCATTCACAAAGACATGGAGGTGAAAGGATACAATGTATGCCTGGGGAATTTGAGGAATTATAGCCTATGGCTGAGCGGTAAAAGATGAGACATAAATGTGAAATTTGGGTTTTACACAAAGGTGATGGGAAAATGTTGGTTTATTGTGATCAAGTAGTGTTATAGAAAGACCACTGTAGTGGCAATGAGGAGGCTGGATTGTGATGAGGCCAAAACCAGAAGCCAGGAAACCAATTTTATCAGTTAGTTTTTACTGTGGAAGGAGCTACACCCAAAACTTAGTGGTTTACAAAACACACACACAGATTTATTTATCTCCCACAATTTTGTGGTTTGGAAATCTGGGCTAGGCTCAGCTGACCAATTCTACTGATGTGGACCAAGCTCTGCTCAACATAGCTGAGCTTGCTCATGCATTTGTTGTCAGTGGCTGGGTTAGCTAGGAGCAGGCTGGTCTAGGATAGCTGAGATGAGATGGCTCATCTCTGTTCTACATGGTCTCTCGTCATCCAGCGAGCTAGTCCGGGTTTGCCCACATGGCAGTGGTGGTAGGAGTTCCCAGAACAAAGTCGGAAGAACACAAGGCCTCTTGAGCCTCATGCTTAGAACTCACGTGATGTTGCTTCCACTGAAAAGCAAGTCTCAAGGCCATCCCAGATTCAAGGACTAGAGAAAGAGATTCCGCCTCTTGATGGAAGGAGCTGCAATTATTTGTGACCATCTCTGCAATCCACCGCAGAGCTAGGAGTAATAGTTTGTAATTTGGAAGGAAATACGTGATAGGAACAGAGCCAAATTAATGATGATGGGAGTAGATGGGAGACTGAGTTGGGAGAATTCAGTGATCACTGAGTCCTCTGGTTCTGACTTGGGCGATGAAGAGACTGGTGGTGGCATCACTTAGAAGATGAGTGTGAGAGGCAGTACTGATAGTCTGACCAGATCACATCATTACGTGTGTTCAGATTAACCTCTGTTGTAGCGCTGAGCTGTTGCTCTTGCATGTCCAGCCTTTATAGTTAGCTGTAATTATGAAATGTTATCTGATCATGAATGAAATAAAGTAACAGAAGGAATGGAAGGGATACCCCTGGCTAGCAATTTTCTGTTGCTCCAGCAAGAGAAAACTTTTACTGTGTTTTTAAGCAGCCAAGAAATATAGTAGAGGCAATGTTTGTTTGTTTTTTGTCTAGAGGCTAAGATCTTGGACTTTGCACATGCTGTTCCCTTTGCTCAAAATGCCTTCCCACCCCATCTCTTTACCTGCCCCTTGTCTGGCTCCTTCTCAGCCTCCAAGTTGCAGTTCACACGTCACCCTCACAAAGAGGTGACATGTAAACTTTTCTGACGACCCTATTCAAATGCACCTCTACTCCTGCCAGTTACTTTCTATTACAGTGCTCTGTTTAATTCTTTCGCAGTAATTTTCACAATCTATTGCTATCTTGGTTTGGCTTATTTGTGTGTTTGTGTCTGTCCCATGACATTAAAAGCAACCTTTGAGATCAGGAACATTATCTGTTTTGCTCACCCCATTACAGAGCCTGGCAGATTCTAGTTGTTCAATATATATTTGTTGAATGAGAACAGACTATTATCTCCATGCCTGGAGATAAAATACAGATTATGCTCTTCCTTAGTCACTCTTCTTTAATCTGCTTTAATATGAGTTTAGAAACAGATATTGAGAAGTATCGGGAAGATTTTGGTATCAAAGATGTGCTTAAACACTGAAATGATTTACTAATATAGTAACTATGCTGAGTGTTTACTATGTCCTTTGTATGTGTTAACTCATTTTCATCTTCATTAGGTGGTGAGGTAGGTGCTATTATTAGCCATTCTGCAGATGAAGATAGTGAGGCACAAGGAAAGTAAATAATTTGTCTAGGGTCACACAGATAGTTTATGGTGGAGCCCAGACTTGAACCCAGGCAGTCTAGCTTTACAGCCTATACCCTTACCCATTATGCCATAGCTTCTTTAAAATCCTTTTACTAGTTTCTTTAAAAGCCTGCTGTCTATTTGTCTAGTATGTCTGCTGAGAGAATAACTAAATAAATATTCTCTCGAGTTCCTCCCAGCCCTATGAATTAGTAAACGTAAGGCCATCTGAAATGCTTCATAACCCTAAAATGAATTTTAACCTTGGTTCCTGTTTCTTTATATGAACAGCCTATGAGCCTATTTGAACTGAGCAGTGGAAGTCAAAGCTCCAAGAATTTGACTACACTACCAAACCAAATGTTTGAACTCGTTAAAGTGGTGTTCTTGAAATATGCTAAACTATCAGCAAAATAAACTGATTTTCTTAATCTCCTGTAGGTTGAACCCCTTCAATGGATAAATGAAAATGTTTTTTCCTTTTGAGAAACAAATTTTCTTGGCAGTTCTGAGAGAATTGCCTCTATCAAATCACAGTGGGACTTTAGCTATCAAAACAATCACTGCCAGCCTGGGTAATAGTGAGAACCTGTCTCTACAAAAAATAAAAATTAGCCAGGCGTGGTGGCACACACCGGTAACCCCAGCTACTCGGGAGGCTGAGGCAGGAGGATCGCTTGAGCCCAGGAGTTTGAGGCTGCTGTGAACTATGATGATGCCACTGCACTCCAGCCTGGGCAACAGAGTGAGACCCTGTCTCAAAAAAAAAAGAGAAAGAAACAAAACAAAACAAAAGGAAGAAAAAAGAAAAGAAAAGGAAAGGAAAAAGAATCACTGTATTAGTTTGAACTTTTTGGGCTGCAAGTGGGAGGAAAGTCAGCTTAAATCAGTTCAGCATATATAATAATAATGGTAATAATGATGCTTACATAGCTATACTAGACACAGATCTCCCTTAAAGGAAGGACTTGCTGCACCGCTGCGGAGACTGCAGTCACCAGATAGCCTCCAGTTGTCAGCTCCTTCTGGGGCTGCCTCAAGTGTGGAGAGCCATATCCCTTGAGGTCACACCCTTCCCATGCAGCCCACATCTAATGATGGAGCAAGGCAGAGCTACAAAAGCCCACCTTGAGACAACTAACAGGAAATACTTCTTCCAGAGCTTCCTGCTAGATTAGCTGAGGCTTTCTCAGACCTGATTTGCTATCGGTCTGCCCAATCCTCTGTCCTCCCCCTTTTACAAGTGTTGATCCCTTCCTTATAAAGTCTTGCACCCCAAACTCCATCTCAGTGTCAGCTTCTGGAGAACCCAACCTGCAACAGGAACTTAACTGACCAGTGGTAGATTTGGCTTCAGGCACAGCTGCACATGGGAATATAGAGGCTCAAAAATATATAATTTAGCCCTGTCTTTCATCGCTCAATACAGCTCTGCTCTCATCTGTATGTTGCCCATTCATAGGAGGCCACCTCATGGCTGGAAGGTGACTGCCAGGAGCTCCCGCGATGATATCCTTCCATTTCTCATCCAGCAAAAAGGAGCAAGCATCTTTATCCCAGTATTCCCAGAATTCCTGAAGTTCACACTAACTGGGCTAGCTTGAGTCAAGTGCCCAACTCTGAACCAATCACTGTGGCTGGGAGGTGATCCTGATTGGTTCAGGCCTACGTCACATGCTTCACACTGAGAGGCTTAGTGTGGGAGAGGAATAATTTGCCAAATGAAAGCCAGGCAGTGTGACCAGTGATTGGTGAAGATCCTTTTGCTCAGAACTGTCCCGCATAATCACTCCCTGAGTCACTCTTAACCTTAATTAGGTTAAAAATCTGTGAAATCTAAACTTTGGTAAAGATAAAGAATATAGGGAAAAATGGATTAGAGAATGAGACTGGGAATAGCTCATTGAATGCTATTCACCAAAATCATTTCCACTATGTATAGAGCATAATACAAGTTATCGTTAGGACATAGACAGTCCCTACACTCAAGGTATTTAAAATCTGATGGAATATATATTCATTCAATGACAAGAGACACTTGCAAAATGGTATCAACATGTTTAAAGTGAGAGTAGAATTTCTGGAAATTTCATGCATGTGGGATGGAGCAGGAAAACAAAAAAACCTGCTGATTGGCTGGCACAGCCATCTCAAAGCCCACATATCTGACTCCGGTGAGGTGAGCTGCAGGCTTTCCTGCAGAGCCTGTCCATTGTCACCTTTACCTACAATTTGAATGATCATGGTAAACTTGTTCCCGCAGCTCACAATTTAGAAGTCACAGATTATGGAAGGGAAGAGGTAGTGGGCAGTGTTACCCCAGAGGCAATGAGAAGGGATGACTGACTGGCTAAAAGAGAGGAGACAGAACCATCTGGGGCAAGAAATGGCAACTAAGATGAATAAATTAGCTTTTTATTTACATAAAAAAACAGGCTCAAAGAAATTTTAAAAAAAACTGAAAGAAAGTACACCAAAATGTTTCTAGGCCCAAAAGAGTAATTTTCCTTTTCCTTTTTTATGTTTTTCCAAATTTTCTATAATAAAGAAATAATACTATTATACAAGGGAAAAAGCAAATATTCCTTTAAACTATAGCTGCTGGAACTAGTATAAAGGCACACCAGGCTGGGCCATAGGGCAGATCATCCCACACATCTTGGTAGCCGTGGAACCATGGGACACCAAGGAAAGATTAAATTATATTTAATGTACATTTCAAAAGACGGCAGATAATTTTACAATCCATTTCAATAATTTTTCCATTAAAAGGGTTAATTTTTAAAGAAAAACATTTGACATTGAAAGGAGTATGTTGAGTTCTGTGGAAAATTCCCTTATATAAAACAGTTTCTACGCCAGGAAGCTCATTTAAATGAGATATTGCTGGAGCACAGAGGAGGACCATGGTGAAGGGACCACGCTCATTGTATGTCTTTTGTCCTTGGACTTGAGAGTGGGCGTCAGCATGGGAGTGGGGCAGCGTACAGAGGACTCCAGGGAGGGCCAGAGTACCGTGGAGTGGTGCAGGGCAGGGTTGGAGATGTCTGTGTGCAACTGCTGCAGCCAAACCCAAGACAAGCAGCCCTTCATTTCTCAGCTATCGCCCCAGAACCCCAACTCACATACACACTCACATCCTCGAACTCATGAAGGGCACAGGTCTGGAGGAGAAAGTTAAGTCCAGGCCTGCCCCACAAGAATCAACTAAGTGTCTGAATAGTCTTATCAATGATCTAAAAATGGTGGTTGAGATAATGCTCATAAAGCTTGCTGATTGTATTAAAATATTTGCACTGTTAACACCTTAGGAGAAGAAAGGGGACTAGGAGCCCATGCAAAGGAAAGTACAATTATGGAAATACCTGATGAGGCAGAATAAGGCCTTCGTGCCATAATCTATCTCTATAAAAAGCAGAAATATACTGTTAACGGTAATGCGTAAAAAGAAAGCTTATATTTGCTATGTTTGGCTTTGGTCAGGCCACTTGATTTAAATGGTACCCGATTTCTTTTTTTGAAGGAGATGAATATAAATCATTTAATCATAACAGGTAACATTATTAAGCATTGATTATGTGCCAAGCACTATGTCTTACATGTATTATCTCATTTTAAAACGTTGCAATTGAGATAGACAGGAGGAAGAGTTCAGGAGATCTATTGTACAACATGGTCACTATCATTAATATATTGTATTCTTGAAAAGTGATAAGAGGGTAGATGTTAAGTGTTCTCACCACAAAAACAATAGCTATGTGAGGTAATGCATATGTTAATTAGCTACATTTAGTCATTCTACAATGTATATATACCTCAAAACATCATGGTGTACGTGATAAATACATAAAATAATACATATAAAAATAAAATAATTAAAATTAATTAAAAATAAAAACATAATGTAAAATGTTTCATTGTAAAATTCACAAAAAATACAAGTTATAGACACATTTTGCCAAACGGTTAAAAAATAAACATCTGCAGACTTCACTACTATACAATATATGCATGTAACAGAATTCAACTTATACCCCCAATCCTATTTTTTTTTTAGACAAGGTGTTGCTCTGTCACCCGGGCTAGAGTACAGTGGTGTCATCATAGCTCACTGCAACTTCCAACTCCTGGGCTCAAGCAATCCTCATGCCTCAGCCTCCCAAGTAGCTGGGACTACAGGCGCGCACCACCACACCCGGCTAATTTTTCTTTTTTTTATACAGATGTGCATGGTCTCACTTTTGCACAGGCTGGTCTTGAACTCCTAGCCTCAAACAATCCTCCTGCCTCAGCCTCCCAGAGTGCTAGGATTATAGGCATGAGCCATCGCGCCCAGCCTAATCCTATTTGTAAAAGAGGGAAAAAAATGAAACATCTGTATCCACACAAAAACCTGTTCATAGATGTTTATAGAAGCTTCATTCATAATTGCCAAAATTTGGAAGCAACCAAGATGTCTTTCAGTAGGTGAATGGATAAATAAACCGATACATCCAGACAATGGAATATTATTTAGCAATAAAGAGAAATGAGCTATCAAGCCACCAAAAGACATGGAGGAATCTTAAATGCATATTACTATGTGAAAGAAGCCAATAGGAAAAGGCTACATACTGTATGTTTCCAACTATATGACGTTCTGGACAAGACAAAACTATGGGGACATTAAAAAGATCAGTAGTTGCCAGGGGTTGGGAAGAGGGAGGGATGCATAGGCAGAGCACAGAGGATTTTTAGGGTAGTACAACTACTCTGTATGCTACCATAATGGTGGGTACATGTCATTATACATTTGTCCAAACCCATAGAATGTACAACACCAAGAGGGAACTATAATGTACACTACGGATCTGGGTGATAATGATGTGCCAATGTAAGTTCATCAGTTGTCATAGATGTACCACTCCGGTGGCGGATATTGATAGTAGAGGCTATTGTGTGTGTGGGTTGGGGGGATGATATATGGGAACTCTGTATTTCCACTCAATTTTGCTGTGACCCTAAAACCATTCTAAAAAATAAAGTCTATTAAAAAAATTGTTAAGTTAATGTCTGTGTAAACACTGCCCAGGTCAGGAAACAGGACATTACATTTCCCCTTCAGAAGCCACCCCTGCCATGTATCCCCACTCTCTTCCCTTCCATTCCCCCAGAGGTAAGCACTACCCTGATTTTCATGCTGATTGTTTCTTGCTTTTCTTCATGGTTTTACCACCTAAGAATACATCCCTAAAAAAATAATGTGTTTTTTTTCCTGTTTTTAAAATTTTGTATAAATGGAATAATACTGTGTGTATTATTCTGTGACTTACTTTTTCAAAGCTCAATGGTATGTGAGATTCATCCATGTTACGTATAGAAATAGCTTGTTTATTTTTATTGCCATGTAGTATTCCATTGTATGACTATAGCACAATTTTTATACATCTTAGTGTCTATGAGAATTAGTGCTGCTATGAACATCTTGGTGCACGTATTGCAATAAACATACACATGGTTTTCTGTTGAATATATACCTAGGAGTGGAACTGCTGTGTTCACATACGTGGCTGCTTCAATTTGATTAAATTATGCCAGGTTTCAGTTATGGGTAAGATGGAATAACATACTCTATGGCGCCTCTTCCACTGAATGCAGCTATAAAATCTGGACAGAATGCATGAAGCAGTAATTTGAGGGCTCTGAAAAGTAAATGAGACTAGGCACATTAGGGAAAAACCCAGAATTCAAAGTATCACCAAACCAGTGGCGCGTTTGCCTTTTTTCCTCTCACTCTGGCATCACCTAGCCTGAATTCTGAAAGCAGCCCACCCAAAACCCATACGTGAGCATTAGTGCTGACAAAGAGGGCTCCAGAAGAAGTCCTGTAGTTCAAGATTGATGAGTGGGAAAGGAATCTTCTAAAACAAAGTACAGAAATCCTTGGTTATGTTTTTGTTTTATTTTCTTGGTTGTCTCAAATCCCAGTCTGCAAGCAACCCCATGGCAGCAGTGGTAAAGTACCTTCATTCCACTTGAAATTTTAAAAAATATCAATTCTAATTAGAGTGGGGGAAGTGGACATTTTCATCTATTCCAAATCTTAGGGGAAAGCATTCAGACTTTCACCATTAAGTGTGATGTTAGCTATTGGGATGTTTGTTTGTGCATGCCCTTCATCAGCTTGTGAAGGTACCCTTATATTCCTAAGTTTGCTGAGAGGCTTTTTTTTAATGAATGGATGCTGAATTTTTTCCACATCAATTGATGTGATCATGTGGTTTTTCATCTTTTAATATGGTTGAAATCATTGATTGATTTTGAATATTGAACCAGTCTTGCATTCTCAGGATGAATATGTTGTATTATTCATCATGGCATCTACAAGCAGGGACAGTACTGGAAGTCCTAGCCAATGCAATAAGCAAAAAAAAGATACAAACTGGAAAGAAAGAAAATTCTCCCTATATGTAGACAACATTATGGTTCTCTGCGTAGAAAATCCCAAAGAATTCATGAAATGACTTGAAACTTATAAGTGAGTTTAGCAAGGTCCCCGATTGCAAGGCCAATACACAGAGATTAATTTTATTTTTGTATACTAGTAATAAACAATTGTAAATAAAAATTAAAAACAATATCATTTATAATATCTCCAAAAATAAAATGCTTAGGCATAAATCTAACAAAACGTGTAGAATCTGTATGCTGGATGACTATTGAAAAACAGGAGTGAAGCTGGGCATAATGGTGCACACCTGTAGTTCCAGCTACTCAGGATGCTAAGGCAGGAGGATCCCTTGAGGCTAGGAGATTGAATCCAGCCTGGACAACATAGTGAGACCCTGTCTTGACAAAAAAGAAAAGAAAACAGGAGTGGAGAGGATAGCAATGGACATGGAGTCTACACTCCATAGTGGAGTGTAGCCTCTGCCAAGCCATCTGCTCCACTCTAGGGAAGCACCCTCCACCTTACATACCTCATGGATATTGCTCTGACACACAATCTCTGCTTTCACTTATCTATTCTTCATTTCTGTGCATGGCCTCAGAATGTGTTCAGTCTTGACTGCTAAGTTATCTATTTCCACAATATTGCTGCATAACAAATTACCCCAAATCTCAGTGACTTATAACAGTAAACATGTATTTGGTTCACAAATACATGGTTCAACAATTTAGACTGAACTCAGATGGGGGGATTTCTCTGGTCTTCACTGGGATCACTCTACTATGTGGGGATTAGCTAGTTTTATTTTTTCATCATTTTTGTCCAGTCTGATGTATTGTTTGAGAATCATGATATAATTCTGCAGAGATAAACACATAGAGCTTAACGTGTTGTGGCAACTTTAAAACATGTCCACAAATTCTTCTTCCACTGAGAAGCATGACTTATGCACTCTTTCTTTGAACTGGAACAAAATTGTGATTGGCTTGTAGCAAACAGAATGAGACAACTTATCTCAGATACCCTTGGCTGCTACTGGGGTGACTTCACTCTGCTCCACATATATTTCATCCTCCAGAGGGCTAGCCTGGGCATGTCCTTGTGGTGAGGGCAGAGGGGCAAGAGCAGAGGTAGATGATCTGCAAGTGATTTTTAAAACCTCTGCATGTGTCACATCTGCTAACATCCCATTAGTCAAAGAAAGTCGCATGGCTGACTCAGAATCAAGGGGCACAGAAATATACTATGTCTCTTCAGTGACAGAAGCCTTAAAGTTACATATCAAAGGGTATGCATACAGGGAGGAATGAATAATTGTGGCCATTAATGCAATCAATCTATTAAAACCATGGTGTCAGACTCTCATCTTTGGTATCTTCCTTGGCTCCAATCCATTTGTGATCTCAGTCTTCATTCTCTTTTTTTCTTTTTTTTCTGAGACAGAGTCTCGCTCTGTCACCTGGGTAGAGTACAGTGCTGTGATCATAGCTTACTTCAACCTCAAACTCCTGGGATCAAGTGATCCTCCTGCATCAGCCTCCCGAGTAGCTGGGACTACGGGTGTGCACCACGACACTGGCTAATTTTTCTATTTCTAGTAGAGAAGGGGTCTTGCTCTTGCTGAGGCTGGTCTTGAACTCCTGAGCTCAAGCAATCCTCCTGTCTCAGCCTCCCAGAGTGCTAGGATTACAGGTGTGAGCCACCATACCTGGCCTCAGTCTTCATTCTTGCACATCACCTTGCTATTAATATTATCATTGCCCTCTCCAACACATCCCTTGAGGATTAGCTCTAGAGCTGGTCTAAAACACCCAGAGTGAAAAACAGGAATTGATAGCAGGAGAATGTACTTTGCTTTATGTGAGACGAATTGTTTGAGATTAGAAAATGTGTTCTCTTTGATTATAACTAATGCCATTTGCTTCTGTAACCTTGCTTGCTTTTAGTTGTTTGTTAA